>JAJQWJ010000009.1:15208460-15320960 GCA_023637945.1 Phaethornis superciliosus | reverse complement strand
TCTTTTCGATATGATCTGTCTAAGTTTTTCTCTAACTAGTGTCACACACCTCACCTCTCAAACTTTTTTAGTGCATGATGTTGCCTATGACACAAAATTACCCTTTGAATACAAGACAGGTCACGAGAAGCAGACAGGTCACTGCCAGATCAGTTCAAACCAGTTCAGAACAGGTTCATATTCCTCTGTTGGTTATTTTATTGCTACACTCTTAACATTGCTTGAACACATGCTTCTAATGCATTAATTGCAAAGAACTTTGTAAGGCATGCTAGTTACCATCATAGCCTTTGTGCAAATCATTGATAAATGTGCTTGTGCATGTATTTGTAGCTGTATTCTTCAGCAACTCTTCTTGGTACAGATGAACCCTTAGCATATATTTATTTTTTTTTTAAAAAAATCACTTTGCATTTCAAGCTAGGAAAAGTCTCTACATTCCACCTGACTTATGGATTAAAATAGTGAAAAACAAATTGTTAGATACATATCACATTGAAAGTTTACATGATGTTTCACTCAGGCTCAGCATGGAGCCTGGTTTGATTTACTTTGCACCTGAGCAAAAGAAACTGAAATTAAAATAGTGTTTTTCCACCCCTTGTGCTCCCTGCAATACTCTGCCATGCTTCTGAAGGTAAAGCATGTCATGCAGTCACTGTAGGTTTGCATTCAATAACTAATGATAAGATAAAGCCTCAGTGCCTAGGTGGATGGTACATGGAAGCACAGATAGAACTAAATGTCTCATTTCTCAGTTTATACCCAGTTTGGAGAGGACTGTGGATCTTCCTGTCTTGCAGAATAGGCCAGAGAGATAAAGGGTGAAGAGCTTCTCCCTATGCACTAACTCCTGCTCTGGCTTAGAAACACCAAGGACCTGCTGAGATTCAGTTGGGAGTGTAACAGGGACTACACTACTAGGCAAATTACTCACTGACATTTGGGAGCTTACAAAATGTTAGAGAATATTTTAAATTATGCAGATTAATATTTTCATATAGTATATTTGCCTGTATTCCTGGGCTGTATTATTTTCCTGGGTTGGATATCTCCATCTCCAGCAGATATTCAGTCCCTAAAAGGTGTTGGCTTTTATGTTATTCTATTTATTCTTCTGCCATTCTAAATATATATAATGGATCAGCCCAGATACATTTCATCTTGTGAGCAGAGGGAAGGAACAAGCCTGAAAAACATCTCCAGTTCAACACTGAGCTGATATTTGTGGAGATGAAACTTACTCCACAACATTGTTACCTTGTGATTTGGATTCCACAGGGTAACAATCAGCTTGAAAAATCTCATTGTGACACTGTTTTCAAAGTCAAATAAGGAGTGTCAATGAGAACACTTCACCCCCCAAGTGGCTCCCCTCCAGCTTCATAACTCCCATTCATTTTTGACATTGCACCATAAGACTAAAATGATTAATCTATAATAGATTATCTCACAAATCTGCTACAGAAGAACAGAGGATGTGATTTGCTCAGGATTTGGCACACTGGCAATGGCATGTCACAGGGAAGGGTTTAATGAATACTGAACAACAGAAAAACAAAATGGGGAGAAGTTTGGGCTACTGAAGTGGAATTTTCATACAGCATGAGGGAACCCACCTTCCAACAGTTGCATTGACCCCCGACCACTTGACTTACCACTAATATTTGGGCACTTAATTTCCATCATCTTTCCAGAAAGACTTCTCTAGGCTTAGATCTTCAACACAGTCTGCCTTGAGCTTGCATTTCAGAAGTGCTAAGTGCCTATAAAGCAGAAATAAAGTAATTTACCCCACCTTTGTGGTTGCCCTGTGTGGTCATCGTGTTACAAAAGTGCAAAGTGTAGTTATTTGTGAGAACTGTTGAATGCCTGTGGGAAACACAAATAGATAGATGGCCACACCATATTCTTGAGCTACCAAGTGCTCATCTCCATTTCAGAGAGTAAAGGATGTTTGTGTGGAACCGTTGTATAATTTACTGTACTGTGTCACATTTTCCATGGATAAATTTGAGCCTATGGAATCCAGTTAAAAAGTGTAAGCACTTATGGTCGTGTTTTTTTCCCCAGGATATGAGTACCTCTTCTACTGAACTTAGAAGCCAATAGCTATCAAACAGAATCAGAGTAATATGGAAGTTGACACGCAGAGTTTCCTGGTTACACTTGAAAGATATTTGACAGTTAAAAAAAGTTATTGCCCTTTTTTTCTCATTTTACAAAATTGCTTAGGAACACTAGAAACTTGAGAAAAAAATCTCTCTCCTGTCTGACCTTGGCCAAATGCTAAAGAACAGTCATCCACCTGAGAGCAGGACACTGCAAACAGAAAGCAAAGTAAAGCATGGTTGTACTGTTATTGCCATTCAATGACACCTTCCTGCTGCTAAATCTCCAATTCTCTTTTTGTGGTATCTCACTATTTACTAAGTATCCTGAAATAAATATGGTGCTCTAACCTCTATTTCCATTATCTTCAGGGAGATTTACCTGCCAGTCCAGGCTGTCCTTTCTAGCATCAGAAGTTGAATAAAGTTCTCCTCATAGTAACGGAGTTTATTAGTCTGCAATGCACCCTCCCTTGACCTGCTGGGACTTCTCTTTTGCTGGTGCTTCTGTCAGCCCTTGGCCTTTCTGTGTGAGGCCAGTGAAGGTCTCAGTCTCCAGACACATAGGCCAGAACCTGGACTAATAATTCATTTTGTGTGTACCATCAAGCAGCATTTGTCTTTAAATTGCTGACCTACAGCAAAGGTGCAGGACAATGGTATCTCTGATGGAAGCACAGGAGGATGGCAGCAGTCTGTAAGACAAAGCCCCATGGTCAGGCAGCAGACAGGAGGTGTCTGAAATGGCCCTGGGGCTGGGGATTGCCCCCTGAGCCAGCACTGTTGATGGACAGCTGTGACAGACAGTAGCAAGACACCTGTACACTGTTATCTCCAGAGCCCATCAAAAGTTAATAGTTTCATATTAGCTGGGGTTTTTTGTCCCAGAGGTGTGGACTTTGTTTTTGTGTCTGCATGTGTGTGTGGGGTGATGGCAACTTCTCTTTTAATAACACAGCCAAAAAGCCTGAAGCTTGCTTGGGCAATGCTGACATGATCCAGACTGTAGCAACACAAATTGCAGCAATGCACAAACAGGAGAGTAAACAAATTAGGAAAATGGGGATCCTGCTGCCACAAATCCTGAGGACCTTGAATTTAGATCTCTCTTCCTCCCACTGTTCAAGCCATGCTCCTTAGAGACATCAGAAATCAGCCCTTCACCTCATGCTCACCCAAGGTCCAGGAACGAGTTCCACTACTCTGTGCTGGGCCTTCCCAGTCAAGAATTGAGGGTTATGTAGGATTTTTTTAATTGGTTGACAGCAAAAGCAGCAGTAACAATTAAAATTTAGAGGGGAAAAAATCTGTGTGCCAAACAACACCCAAAGCTTTTGGGAGACTGAGGCAAGTGGTTGCATTTTCTCAACTATAGCACTGCTGGTTTCCACTGAGAACTGCAGGTGAGTGGCAATGAGTGAAGTTGTTGGATGAACCATAATTTATTACCATGAACTCCCCTTGCCTGTGCATTTCTAAAGGTAGCAACCATAGATCCTGAGATGGCTCTGCTTTGGACAAAACAAATGCCATAACAACAATAACAGGATGTAGCTGTAAAAAACATAAAAGTTCATAAACAAACACTCATCCATTTAATCACTAATTATTAATCCAATTCTGATCTTCAGTTACTCAAATTGAGCTGGTTTTTAAAAAAAATTGTTAGTCTAAAGCAATGCTAAAACATGTGTCCAAATGTAATGCATTGGCTTACTGTGGAACAATCCATCTGTTGTTACAAGACAATTAGGACAGGAAAAGTAAACCTTATCCCATGAAATCAGCCATATGAGAAAAGAATCCTTTTGAAAATTCCCCCTAGAAACCCCAACTTGAGTGCTGAAGGAGGCAGAAAAGCATTAATGAGCAGGAGTGCAGCTTTCACAGTATTCCTGCCCCTGTAAAGCAGTGGAATTACAAAATGGATGGGTGAAACACGATGCCTTGTTGGGCATCATGGGCACAAAAGAAATTACAGATTTGCTATAGATATGTGCTGCTTAGTGCCTAAAACTTCAGTTTAAAGGGTTTCCCAATCTGTGTATGGAAATGAGGCAACAGCAGAAGCACTTCTGACCTGCCTTAGGATTTTTCACATCATCTCAAGTATTCCAGAAATTAATTTTGTATTCTTGGATTTATGTTAGTTTTGAAATCAGAACAGCATATATTTCAAATTTGTAAAATGACCAGACAAAGCAGTGTTAAAAATTCAACTGCACTAATTACTAGCTGAGCAGCATAAAAACCTCTGAATAAATGTCAGTCTAGGAGATAAGCTCTTATCTTAATCTAATGACTCCACAGACTTAATTTGTCAGGCCAGCCTAGTTGATGAAAAACAGGTTTCATTTCCAGTGTTAGCAGCCACATCTTTCCAAATCTTTGAAGTTGGATAGTAATACCATCCGTGTCATCCTGCAAAAATGTTGTGACCAAGCCAATTTCATTCCTATTGTCCTGTTACACTAATTAAAGTTGTTTTACCCCCATTGGTCTGCAATAAGTGAAAATTAAGCCAATTTATTTTTAGAGTTGTAACATTCCAGAATAGTTCTTCTTGCTTTTTTCCCCCTCACTCTCAACAACTTGTTAATATTTCGAGTGTTCTTTCAGTACCAGGAATTCAGGATTTTTAGCAGGATTCCACAGGCAGCACAGTGTTATCCCAGGACAATTTCTGCAGTACTAAGTATGTCAGTGTGCGTGTGTCCTTATTTGTGTAGAGAAGAGTAATTTTGAGCTCAGGCAATGAATTTGATCTTAAGAGATGATTTTAGGGTTTGGAAGTTCTTTTCTAAAAAGCATTTGGCACATTTAGAGCTGAATGCACCAAATGTTCATAGTGTTTGGACAAAAGTGGATTAATAAATAAAATAAAAAGAAATTTGGTGCAGTGTTTCCAGTCTTCCAGTCTTCAACTAACTCTTCTGATGGGAACCTAGCAGGCCTTTTATGCACAGTGCCCCATTTCAAAGGATGGCATTTAAGCATGGTATTCTTTATCCCAATCCCAATATTTAAGCAGCAATATGCTTCGGTTTAAGGAGTTACTTGGGACATGAACTTCATTCTGATCATAGCTGATGGCACTGAAGCCAACTCTCCTCCCCACCTGGCAAGTGTGTAGGGTCAGAGGGAGGGAACTCTGTGTGTGTGCAGCACAGGCCACGCTGGGATTTCTTCTTTTAGAAGCATTTCATTAGCTGGCTGTGAGCACCCTCGTGGATAATTCAGAGTTAATCAGATCACAAATGTCCACCTTCTTGGGTGAGAACACTGCCTCCTCTCAAATCTAGCGTGGGTAGAACTGCAAGGGAACCACACAGGTCACATGCTGGCTCATCTACAAAAGTATTCACAAGTTGGCCCACTTATATTTTGTGTTTAGGCTCGTGTGTGAGCACAGACACCTTGTTTGGCACCTGGGTTCTCTTGGGTGTAACATGAATTGAGCACAGACACTGCAGCAGACTCTGAGCCCATGCATGCAGGCCATGTTGCCTAGCAGGGCCTCTTTACCTGCAACAGTGCAGATCCTTGACAAGGGACATGGAAAGGCTGGGAAGCAGGGTGGGAAGTTTGCATCAGCAAATCCTTTAAATTGGGAAATCAACCCCAGTTTGATTTTGGTTTTGCATCTGATGTATACAGTGGCATATTCTAACATCTAGGCTAGCCCTTTACTGCTTAAGGCATTTTCCTGTCAATACCTTTTCCTGCATTTTTTACCCTCAGCCATGCAAAGGAGCAGAATTTGCAAGTACTGCTGGATAAAGTCCTCATGGTTCCAAAAGCAACCTAGAAGGTCAGGGCTGCTGGATAAACTAGAGGCAAATTTACAGCCACTTGATCATCTCTGGATGCAGATCAGTGCTTCCTTCAGATATTTGAGGCTTCCAGGCTCCTTGTTGCCCCTGGGAGTTGGGAATGCATGGGCTGTTTAAAGTCCCAGAGCTTGAAACATATTTAAGCACTGCTGCCTGTTGCTTCCTTATATCAAGACAACTGAACCCTCTAAAAGCACGAGGCTGCAGTCAGTACCTATCTGACCTTCTAAACACTAATATACATTTGGTGCATGGTCTGCAAGCTTGAGTCTTCATCTGACCAAAGCTTAACTTATATCTATTGATTTCATCATGGAAGTGACGGACCACTCCTGAACATGCCAAATTCATTTATGTTAGGGCTATGGCCTGGAATGGCATTTTTTTCATGAGAATTAATGGGTCCTCATTTCTCCTGCTCTGAGTCAGAGTTTAAATCTACAGGCCATTCCCAACACAACTGAAACTGAAAATGAACACACTGAAGTGAAATTTTCAAAGTGACATTTGAATCCCCTCTCTGTGATGAAAATCCACCTATTGATCCATCCAAATGACAGCAGTCTCCATGGATCCATCCTGCAAAGCCTCTTGACCGGCTTATTACTGCAATTCTTCAGGTGCACTGTGATCATCCTTCAATAGAGGACAGGTGCCAGCTAATCAAGTGAAAAAATTAAAACTCCCAGAGATGAAATCCTAGTCCTGGTTAAAGTTATGGCAAAATTCCCATGGAAATCAGTACCTAACTGTATCTTAGGAGATTACCTCAACTCCGAATCTCTATTTGAATATTGACTTCCCGATTTACACAGTGGGTTTGACTTAGAATAAACTAATGTATAGCCCTTTCCCCAGTAGCTTGAGCATTGAAGGGGATGGCTCGCATGGGAGCCATTCCCCTAAGGGTGCTGTAGTGGAATCCTGATGGCTTGGGTGAGGCTGTTCATGCTCTGGTAGGCTTTGTGGTTTCATGGCTTCCCCTGCTCCTCCCATACCCTCCATCACTTGTTCCTATCACCCCACCATAAACAAATGTACCTGCTCTAGTCTGCAAAGGAGCCCTGCTCTTTCTGGGCTGCTGCCTACAAGAACAATCTGGGGTGCTGAGGGGAACTGAATTTTTGTGAAAGAACAAAACTGGGTTCTTTGTGGAAAAATGTCATGACTCTCCATTGGAGGGCTGTGGACCCAGATCAATTTTCCTAGCAAAGGAGAATAACTCTAAATATAAAAAAGAAATCTGTCATGGTGAGATACAAAAGTGTGTGGCTAGCTGTCAAACTTGAGATTGGTCTTGATGAAGTACAGTGCCAACAAGGAGATAACAAGTCTTGAGCTAAGACCCATGGTGAGGCTGCAACAAGCTGGGCCCACTTGGCTTGGCTAATTGAAGTCCAAACACTGGCACCACTGCTGGAGGCAGGACAAGCATAGTCCAAATGAGCAGAGTTTCCTTCTTGATTTGCAAAGAGAGTATCAGAGTTCATATTCCTTGTGTGTGGGTGCATGGCAGTGTGTCCTTGCCTTGGCTCAAATGGTCTCTGACTATAAAAGTGAATAGTTTTGATGCAGCATTCCTGAAAGGAAATATTTGTCAAACTTGCTATAAGTGTTTGAGCTCAACTGTCTTAATTCAGTGTGTCAGATAAGAGAATATCATGTTGTCTTATATATATGATTTTCTGTCTTAGCACTAGAGATGTTTGGAGAGCAAACTGAGTCTTCAGTTTGTGTTTTGCTTTGCTTTGTCTTTTCATCCACCTAAGCCTTGCTAGGCAAATCCAGAACACTTCTATACCAGTGTCAAATCTCCTGAGGAATAGGTGGGGAGACACATCTCAAGTGCTCTGAAGTGGTATTTTTTTCATAAGTCACAGCTTATGTGACTTTAGGGAAGGGCTGAGATTTGAAGATAGGCAAGAAGTGAAGACAAATTCATAATGGATAGCTGAGGCCCATGTCACTGCATAGGTCAAGGAGATCCACACTACCACAGGCACAAGAGCACTGATGCTTCCTATTTCATGTTCCCCTTGGGCATATACCATATTCTTGAATTGAGACAGGAAAAGAGATGAGCCTGGACCCTCAAGTGACTAAGAGAACCACAGAAAAGCAAAGAAACTTGTAGTAAATAAAGAAAGGGGACAGAATACAAGCTATTTGTTCCAAGGTCACTTGGAACAAATCAAGTTCCAAGAAGAACAGGAATTTGGGTGCTTAAGTGTCTTTGTTTAGGATCCATCCCAAAATGCCTTTGATGATCCAGTCCAATAAGGGTGGAGAGGTGTCTCTTCTACATACAAGTTGGTTACTAGCTCTCCAGAAGCACCAAAATAAACAGAAAATATCCCAGATGGACCATTTTGGTAATTCCACCATCTGGTCCTGACTGCTTTTTTGGGTTTGTAAAATGCATGGGGCTGAAGTGGGTAGAAAATAGTTTGGGTTAATTTCAGTTGTTGCAAAACATGCTACCTGGTGATTTAGAACTGCTGATGAAATGTTTGTGGCAGGCCTTTGCTTTTATAGTAGCACTGTGCAATACAGCAAATGAACAGCTTCTTGGAGATAAAGTTGGCTTTCCACAGTGTGGGATGCTCTCTCCCCTTTCATTCTGGCCTTGTAAGTGTACACCAAAGACTTTCTACTTCTCCTGTTTCAAAGGCAATCTCCACCCACAAGTTACTGGCTCAAACACCTTTGGTCCACTCTTGAGAGAAGAGGCAGATAATACAGGGAGCAGTAGAGCTACACTGCTACCTGGGACTAACAGTAAAGGTACTCAGTTAAAGCACTTAGTGGGGGGCCTCAGATTTGCTTGCAGAGTCCTGTGTGCCTTTTCTCATTATCAAAGCAACTGTGAGAAATCATGGTTTTCATTTTTTGCATATGGAAAGAGGATGGCTTTGTGCAATGGCTGTTTAAAAATACTTCAAAAGAACTTGAATCAGTCCATGGCTGTACTATATACAAATTAAAGTAATTGATTTTTGGCAGCCTTTTAGGAGATCTATAAATTAAAGGCATCATGTTTCTGATACATTTTGGGGGGCTTTATTTTATGCTGACTTTCAGAGTGCCCTCCTCCCCTTTGCTCTACCTGCCTGTCCCAGAAGTCACTGGGTTGCCTTCAGGAGTGCCCATAGCTATGGTAGGTCCTAGACCCATGCTAGGCAGCTCTGCCCCCTTCCCTTTCATTTCTGCTTTGAGAACTTTACATCAAGAAATAGAAGCTGCCCCAAATCCAACAGGAACCACCCCTCTAGGGAGTTAGTTTCTCTTTTTCTCCATTAGTGGAAATTGATACCCTCACCCAGTTTGTGTTGCACCTGGGCTGTCCCCATTCTGTGTGCTGATGGCAATGGGTTCAGCTCTATCTGTGATGACCTAAAAATAGCACTCAATTAACATTGCATTTCAAGAATTGGAAAATTTCCCAGAAGCCCATTCTTTTTTTCCTTTTCTGTTTCATTACATTTTACAGTAATAATACACAAGCCTGTAGAAAACATGACGGGTAATGAAAAAATGTAATTAATATAAGCAGTGTAAAGCGTTTTTTTCCCTCTGTTGTCCTTGCAGAAAATTACTGCTTTAAACTGAGCAGGATGTGAAAATGCATAAAGCAAACAGTAATATGCTGTGGTTTGTAAATATCTTATGCAAAATAGTTAAGTCAACTGCTGTTTATTTTTCTTACTTTGTGTCACAAGCTCTTACTTTCTTTTGTTTGTTACTTTTTCCATTTTTTTCTCTTTTGGGGGCTTGCTCACTTTCATCGTAAGGAAGCCACTGGTTTAACTATATTTTTTTCTGCTACAGATAATTCAACCAAACATAAAGGACAGGCTATTCCATCTCTTCCTACCACCTCCTCCTGTTTACTGGCTCTATAATACAATGTGTGCTGCAAAAGTGTAGAGAGCCAGGCCCTCACAATACTGAGGATCTGCTCTCATTGTTTTGGGATTAAAGAAAAAAAGGAAAGCACCCTTTTATCCTGCAAACAAACAAGTAATTATCCCAAATCCTGCAATAGCTTTATGACAAACTGTAGCATTCCTGACTGTTACTGTAGGATTCTGCAGTGTTTTTACAAGGCCGCCTGGTCTGTTCTGGAATGGGCTGTGAGCAATATGCAGTCCACATTAACTAGGATGGCATGGTAGATGCCAGCTATCCTTGGGATGTTTCTCTCTGGCTATCTCTAGAAATTATAATACCTAGTGATATCTGAAGGTCACAGCAGAGTTTCTGAGCTGAAATACAAAACAGCATTCCAAACACATCTTTTGTGGCCAGACAAGAAACTGCTTATGGTTTATTTTCCCTCTCCCTCTCTCTGCGGCTGACATCCAGCATTAGTTATTGTTTATTTTTGTCTTGTTCCTGGTTCTAAAGGTTTCCCTTATGGCCCTAGTTTATGTGAACTTTCAGATATCACTTGGGGCTTCTCTGTCTCATCCCCTCTGATGTAGCCAGTTCCCCTGTGAAGGTAGGTTTCCCCAGCTGAAGATCTGTGCCTCTCTCCTGTGGCATTCTGTGCAGCCATTTGGAGTCCCAGATGTAGGAAATGAAATAATCCACGCTCATACAGTCATGAAAGTGCCCATCTGGCACACAGGAACATCACGCATTGGAAGCACACAAGCGTGAGCTCACTTTTGTTATGGCATTTCATAAACAGAGATGCAGCGAGCCAGCAAGTAAGGTCCTTTGGATAATGATTGTTTCCACCACACATTGTGTTTAAAAAAATAACGAAAGAAAAAATCAAGACAAACTGGAAAGATTTGCTCTGAGGCTTCTGAGGAGAAATTTCTACATACAAACATTTTTCCCAGTGGCCTGCTGTACTTACATCTCTCTGGCTCTCTCCTGCTCTCCATGTAGTTGTAAGACAATGGTGACAGTTGAAATGTAGCCAGTTAACTCTTAGGTAGCTCTGGAAGCAATTCTTCCTCACTGATCAGTTAAAGAAAGAAAATATTAGATCATACTTACAAAAGTGAGTTCTATAAAAACAAATTGCATGTTACTGCTTCCTTATCACTACATAAAACTCACAGAAACAGTCTAATAAATGACCTCAGCACTCAATTTTGAAGTATACAAATTAAAGACAGCAACAGATAAGCCAAGAGAGATTAATGTACAGTGCATGTGCCTGTATGTGTGTGTTTGCATGCCTCTATGAGGATATATACCCATATGCTGTTGACATTCAACCCTGGAATTATAATTAGGGGAAAAAGCAGATGTGTGAATTCATCTTGCTGGGTAGCATATATATGTTGCACTAGTCCCTGATTAATTCAGGACTTGAACACTATTTACTCCAAGACACAAGGTTTCTTTAGGGATATGTGGGCTAATAAAGGGGTGGAATATGAGGAAACAATGAACAGCCTGAAATGATGGACTAAGTTCAATGCCAGTAAGTAAAAAGCAAGGTTATTTATATTATTTCAGCTTTGTAAAGTAATTGAAAGAAGACACCCTTGGCTTTCTGTTGGATGTTGTTGCATGCTGTAAAGAAATCTCAGGGTGTATTAAACATTTCAGAAAACCCACCATTAGCTCTTCTGACAGTGCTGGATCTTCAGAGGGATTGCTCCTCAAAGGGGTGCGATTTTTAAGGTCAGAAAAGAGCAGAGAGAGGTATCAAGTCTCCTGAACCATCACTGGAAAACCATTCCCATTCCAAAGTGGGAGAGTGGGCCTGCCAGGGGCAGGGGCATGCCACTCCATGGTTTATGAACATTATAAATTATGGATAGTAGTAAAAGAAAATAGTCTCTGCATTTTACATGAGCCATTTTTATATTGTATTCAGCAAAAAATATCTGGTCCAATATATTTTAAATACCAACTGCTAAGTTGGGAAAACAATGAGATGTTTGTAAATATGATAGACCATTACAATATACTGCTTCTCATTTGAAAAGTCATTTGTGCAAGAAATGATTATTGACCCATGATATGTAAATGATTGAAATGCAGAAATTAATATTTGGGTCAACTCATGTATTTTTCAACCATGAAATGAAAAGCTCAGTATTCACATTTCGATTCATACATGAAAACATTATAGCACTATTACTTGGCTATTGTATTAATTTATTATTGTCTTAGTTAATGATATACAGAGTTACAGCTCTAGTTTGAAAAGAGGAACAGGCTTTCTATGCCACAGTAATGTTTCAGCCCAGGAAAGTCCCTTATTCTGGACTCTTGTACCAGTGACAATAAGCCAAATTCACAGCCAATGGAAGCAAATAAACAGCACTGTTTGTATTAAGAAAGTTTCAGCCCTAATATACCTTAAATATTGCAATAGGGAGGACTGGTTCCTGTGTTGCAGATCCTCTGTTCCCACAGGGTTTGATTCTCTGCTCCTTCATCTGCGTTTTACGTCAGCTCCTTAGTTGCTGCAAACAATCCAGAAGTATAAATCAGCACAGGATCACTGCATTTAGTACTGTGAGGCAGTTGAATTGCAGTCCTTTTTTTTTTTTTTTTAAGGGGTTTTGTTTCTGCTCCCCAACTCTCCTGTTCCCTGAGCCACAGGGAAGTCACTGGGAATGTGGGGTTTAACAGCATCGGTGGGAGTGGACATTCATCCAGAGGGAGCCACAAACAGGGCCCCCAGGCCAAGGTGACTGAATTTACAGTCAATTTAGTGCTCATGAGACATGCCAGGTGGTCAGCCCCAGAGACTCAGGTGCTCTCTTTCTCCCTAGAATGAACATCCCAAGACCTGGAGCAGCACTTTAACCTTAGCCCATGCTACACTCTGCTCCCAAGGCAGACAGAAGGCAGCCCTGTGGCTCTGTGATGAGGTACTTCATCAGTATCACAGTTTTAGCCAAAAAACAGGTGACAGATGCTTTCTGTTATCCCCCCACTAGCCTCCCAGAGGAAATTAAAAGAAAAAAAAAAAAAAAAAAGGGGGAAAAAAAATTCAAGGTTGGAAAAAAGCCCTAGGTTTATTGAAGTAGTAATAACAATGGTGAATGATAAGCAGATGCAACTATGTAAACATGGCACCCACAATCTGCAGTCAGTAATTACTGACCAGAAAAGTCCCAAACTGGACTCAGCAGCAGATGGGTGCCTGGCTCCAGGCTCCAGTGACAGTCCCATACAGCCTTGTGGGCCTGAGCCTGTCCCGCCCAGGGAGGCAGAAGAAGGCAACCTGTCCCAGTGAACGATGTCCTTCTCTGGTAAAAAAAAATAAAAAATCAGGATGCTGGAATGGCGGAGGGACTGATAACAAACAGCCCTCAGCCCTCTCCCCAGGGAGCACCCAACCAGAGGGGCCCTCTCGGGAGCCATTTTATACCGAGCGCCGCGGGCAGGAGCGCTGTGATTGGTCCGTCTGGGTCACCTGACCCGCCCTCTCCTCTCCTCTCCTCTCCTCTCTCCTCCTCTCCCCTCCTCTCCTCTCCTCTCCTCTCCTCTCCTCTCCTCTCCTCTCCTCTCCTCTCCTCTCCTCTCCTCTCCTCTCCTCTCCTCTCCTCTCCTCTCCTCTCCTCTCCTCTCCTCTCCTCTCCTCCTCCTCTCCTCTCCTCTTCTCCTCCTCTCCTCTCCTCTCCTCTCCTCTCCTCTCCTCTCCTCTCCTCTCCTCTCCTCTCCTCTCCTCTCCTCTCCTCTCCTCTCCTCTCCTCTCCTCTCCTCTCCTCTCCTCTCCTCTCCTCTCCTCTCCTCTCCTCTCCTCTCCTCCCCTCCCCTCCCCTCCCCTCCCCTCCCCTCCCCTCCCCACAGGCCCCGTGTGCCCCCTGCCCGTGACACGGACACTCGTGGAGCCGGGGGCTGAGCTCAGTGTGGGTACCGTGAGTTTATATCCTGGTTCTCCCAGAGCAGGACAATCAGCCACTCGGACTGTCCCACCTGCCCGGGGCTGTCAGTAAGAGCTGAGCCCTGCAAGCCAGACCTGCTACATGGCTGGCTCTTGGGCTAATATCCATTCCATTTCAATGCCACTGGCCACCAAGCTTAGCTGGGGTGAGTCTCACTTAAGGTCAAGCATCAAAAAAATCCATTAACGTCCTATAAACTGTGTGCTCTGTCCTCACAGCTCTTCTGCAAAAGTAAACAATGCCTCATTATTTGTGCCACAGGGTATTGTATCACTTGATGGGTCTGTCTCCTTAAAGAAAGCATAATTTTAGTACAAATAAATGTGTGAGTGAAAGTCATGCAGGATAATACTTGTGATAGACAGAAATGAATGAAGATGAGATGGGCAAAACAATTTAGATAATACCCAAAAGCAAAGCATCACAACCAAATCAGGATTAAGCAAGGCAGTATTGCATCAAGGCTGCTCCAGTGTTCCTATCTCTTACATATATACTGGGTCATGTCTATGAGAACAGACTAGACTTTTTTTAAAAAATAAATTTTATATAATTATATTTGCATATATTTCTTACATAAAACATTTAAAAAAATTATTCTGCATAAAACAATTTTTAAATTTTAGATACAAGTTATTTCAAACAGTTTTTAATGGCAATAGACCCATCTTTATGTGGCTTGCAAGATAAGGAATTCCCAGTAAAGGAGCAGGTTTGGGTGGGGTTAAACAAACATTGTGATAGAGATGAAGCAGAGGTAGTGATGATATTCAGTCATATAGTCACATGGTGTGATTTAGGAACTGCCCACACTGGCCAGCTGTATGGGAGAGGTGATGTCCTCTTGGTCCCTTAGAATCATTCAACCTTTGGCTTTCTTTTCCTTTGATGCAAAAGGGAGACCCAGATGACTAATTCTGGCACAGGAGGCCTTACTTGTCAGTAAGACCTCCCCTTGATACTGGTGTGATTTGGTTTTAATTTGCTTGCAGCCCATTCATTTATTTGAGGCTAATGACTGACATGAATTATCATAATAGGAGGGAGAAGCACAATTTATATTAGTGGCCTAAAAAAGACAGCATGTCCATCAGGAATGCCAGGAACAGGGGGTGCAGTTCCTTGGTGCTCTGGCTCCATGAGGAGACAAGGACTGGCAGAGCCTCACCCCAGCACCCAGTGCCTTTCCCCTGCTCATGTGGAGGGCAGTGCAGCTGAGAACACAGCCCAGGTGTAAGCAGAACGTGTATTATTTTCCAAGGGATTCATGTGGAACTCACAAACCAGCAAGGTGATGATTACTGAGGCCCCAACCAAGTGCAGCCTTTGTTTAACTTTACAGGTATGAGTAAGCTAACTGGCATCACTGGACCTCTACTGTGCTTAAAAGTTATGGCTTTGTTAAAATGCTTTGGTGGGTCAGGAAATAATGGGTGTTTAGCACCTTGCAAGGACACAAGGGAGCAAGACTTGCTATGCTATTGCAAAGTAGGGGGTGTGCTCCAGAGGACCTGACTTTGCTCAGCCCCTGTGGTTGCACTGCCCCACGTACTTCATAGCCACATAATGCTCAGGATTGTCTAAATCATGAAACAACATGTTGTTCCAGGGCAGCCAAAACCAATAAAATTAGCAGGAGCCAGTCCAGCTGACTCTATGAGGAGCTGCAGAGTTTCAAAATTTATCTTCAAATTTCTTCTAACCCTGAAAACAAAACTAATTGCACAATGTAAAGTTCCCTGAACATCTTAGGCAGCTTGATGGGAATACCTCAGAAAAAACACAAACACTTTAGATAAAGCCCCCACTTTAATTGTATCAATTCTGCCAATTAATGATAATGGAAGAGCAGTCCAATTAGCTAAATAGCTAATAGTTTTATCAAGCACAGGCTGGCAATTTAAAGCAAACAAATTCTTTCTAATTTTATCCCCTTGCACACCAAGATGTTTAAAGGATAATGGGGGATCCAATAAAGGATATTGCTCAAATAGAGCTACATTTAAATCGCCTAATGGCTTTAAGAGTTTTACCCCAATTAACAAAGAAGAAACATGAACATTCAGTGACTTCCAGCATAACATCTAAAAATCTTCATTTAAAAAATAACATATTTTACAACCAATGGCCAAACTGAAAAGCTGACTTTTCCCTTAAAAACACTGATTTCTCCCAAAATAAAGGTTCTTCTGTCACAGCAAAAGTATCACAGAAAAAGGACTCTCCTGTCAAAGCCTCAGTGTATAAATCATCTTCAAACTATTGTCATTGGTTTTAACATAACTGTGGATTTGAATAAAGGAGATTGACCTATCTAACATATTTAAGACCAAATCCTACTGTTACCTAAATCTGAAATAAGTCTATTGAAGAGAATCAAAAGCCTTTTCAAAATCAATAGCTAGAACAAATTCCTCATGATCATAATTTTGAGGATAAAAAATCCATTACTGTGATGTCTTTGATTGCTATTAATGAAGCAATCTGGAATAAATCCAGAGTGATCCATATGGATAATCGAATCTCTCATTTTCTCACTTTTTGCAGGGCTCAGATTTGGGGCCTGATTTATATAACAGTGATGGGCAAAAGGCTCTTTTCCTTTTGACACCAGGCTGCCCAACCTGGACAGTCAATGGCATGGTCTCTAAATGGAGCTAGAGGAGCAACCCACTCGATGCTCTGAGAAAGAAGAGCTCAAATAAATCAGCTCCCAGTCTCCACCACAGATCCTCAATTACCTCTCCTTCACTGCAGGTCTTCTGGAGGTTACTGTGGGCTGCAAAAGCCACCAAAGAACTGCTAATTATCTGGCACAAACCTCCCTCCCCATCACTCAGGTGCTCAGCACTCTCACTGCCCTACCTGCCTCCTGCAGAGACAGGGATGTCACCCCTGGGGCAGATCAGGCCTCCAGAAAAGCTCCAGGTAAAACCTTTGACTTGAGCTTACCTGATTTTTGGGGTGAAGCAGAATAACATTTTCTTCATTGTTAAGCTCCTGTTTCTTTAGTTAAACAGTAAGAGATTCAGGCTTCCCTCTCATTTTTTAAAATAGTGCCACAACCCCAGAGGCACCCCCACCACCACCCCAATTCCTGGAATCATGGCCAGGTCATCTCACCCCAGGCCTGCTTGAGTGCAGAGGGGTCCTCCCTGTGCTCCCCCACAATGCCACCCCAGGTGCTTAACTTTTCTCTTCCTCTGCTATGTTCTTTCCAGACAGGAGACTCCAGCACCTCACCTCTTAGCATCAACTTTATGGTCTCCAGATATATCCTATATCCACACTCTTCACCTACTAGCAGTCCCCACCCTCCTTGCATGCCCTGCTGCCAGCCAGGCCACCTCTATGAGCCATCCTGCCTTCCTCCTGCCCCTGCCTTTGCATCTCTTACTCTGCTATCTGTCTGTTCTCCCCAGTGCAGTGGTTTTTCCCTGCAAAGCTGACTACCCTCATTCTGGGTCCCTTGGAGTGGCTGAAAAATTTGCCACTTCCCAGCAACAGAGTTTCAAAATTTCATCAGAAAACCCTTAGTTCTAGAAAGGAATACATACTTTCCCTTGCCACACGTGACTCTGGTTTTGTTTGTTTGTTTGTTTGTTTGTTTTTTGTTTTTTTGTTTTTTTCTTGCTTGTAATATCTCTCTAGGGTAGGTGCCCGCCTCCTTTACCTCTTCTAAAGTCAGAGTTGCCTGTGGTCTGGTAACTGTCACATCCTGCAAAATCCTCCTGGCCCCAAGCCACAAGGCCAGGACTTGGCCCCCAGTCTCTGAGCAACACTGTTACAGGCAGAATTCAATAAAATACTTGTATTATATGAACCTGGTAAAAATCGATTTTTATTTGAAACCAAGTTTTAGGCTTCAAGCAAGAAGAAAAAAGTTGGACCGCAGGTCAATATACTTTGTATGGGTATCACATTAGGTCAGACGGATTTTGAACTTTCACTTTTATTATCGCCCTAAATTATCCTTAATTCCAATCTAATTTCACAGGTGTAACAGCCCCTTTTCCTTTCAATTGACTGACTGCACACTGAAGGTGGAAGCTCAGGGGTTTGGGCTTTTTGATATGTCTTTATCCAAAGCAGATGCAAAAAGGTTTTTAGAAAGCTGATCTATATGTAAGGAATAGCTACGCACAGAACCCTCTGCCTCTCCCACAGCTGAAATGATATATAGAAGCTTTCAGTCTGACTTCACAACCAACAGACAGAACGCACTTGCTCCCACTCCTGCAACTCTTTTCTACATTTAGTTGTCACTAAAACCCATGCAACTCCAAGCTGGCTTCTGCTACAAGTGCTGCTTCTATCATGTCAGCCAGCTCAATGAATCCATGTCTCAGGAGGTGCCTCTTTGTAAAAGGGTGCCCTTAGGTAACCAGAGTCAAGGGTAAATTGCTGCTTTTCCATATGACAGCATGATTAGAAGCTGTCTACCCTTATAAAAATTGTTTATAACATTTGAAACATAAAAAACTAAGAGCAAGAACCTTAGGTTGAACAAAAATCCAACTATTCCAATATTTTATGTCTGTTATCAGCCAGCATGGATGTTCAGAAGTGGAAGAGTAAAAACAGGTCAAAGGCTGCAGATTTGCCAGTGTTATTGCTCTCCCAGCAATCTGTGGCTCAGGGAACCCTGCCCAGACCTGCTGGTAGCTGATGGGGTTACCAAAATCTTCAAGCTAGACCAGAGGCCAGCTGTTGCCAATTCTTGAGCATATATAGAGATTGCTGTTATCATTTTAGAGTACAAATAGTTTTCCCCCTACTTTTCAGAGGTCTGTAATGATACCTGAAGCTTAAGTGAATGGATCCCATTTGTTCATTTCCCACAGCACTGAAGAGTTTTTCTCAAATCTTTTAATGGGCTTGAATTTGAGAGGTGAAAGCAGTCATTTGACCATGCGCTTTCTTGAATTTGTGCAGGCACAGTAGCTCTGGTAGCACAGTAGCACCTGTGAAATGTAAAGAGGATTGTTAGGTAAATTGAGAGAATTTAAGGAACCTGAAAACCAGCACTGGCAACATCAACATCCTCTGCTGGTGATGAGGGAGAATAACTATTCACTACCAACATCTGCTCTTGCAGATAGGTGTTGCCAAGAGCAAAAGTGCTATGCACTGGCATTTATGGTTTGGAGACTGTGTAGCAAGCTCCAGAAAGCTTGCTGGTATCAGTACAGCCCAGCCAAGTGACTATCTACAATGACCACAGAGCAGCTTGTACATCAGCCAGGCACCTAATTTAAGGTGTATCCTTAGACAAGTACTTGGCAGATTTGCTGCAGAAATTTGACATGGAAGGTGAAGTGTCTTTCACTTGTACAGAGGCAGTTCCTAAAATGGAAGGAGAAGGGAATGGGGCAGGGGTATAGGAGCATTTGGGATGGAGTGATTCAGCCTGCTGAGCCTGCCTGGCATGGCACTGACATAGAAGAACTCTTCCACCATGGAGTAAAGCTATCAAAAGTAAGAGTCAGCCAGGGTGAAAGAAGGGATGACGTTTTCTTCCCAGTGTTATTAGTAGTCTTTACCAACAACACTAATGCACAACAGAGCAAATCACAGTCACAGCATTTTCTTTAAATGCCTCTGTCACTAGTAAGATCAGAGACACAGACTGAAAAATATAAATGAATTTTTTAATTCCTTTAGCTTTTCTGAAACCAAAGGAAATTTACCAAATTCTGGTCCCAGTTACAGTGATGTAATTCCAGGAAAGCTGACAGAGTGCTACTAACTCAGGTACAGAAAGAATCTGCTCAAAACTCCTCGAATGCATGGTAGGCTGTGATGAATGGACATATTTCACCACAGTGAGTAAGAGCATGATGAAGAGAAAATTAAAATTTTAATGAAAATCTACCCATTAAAAAGGAGCCTGAACACACAGCTTATTTTTATAAATAAATGTGTTACCTGAAGAACAGTTGAACACACATGTTTGCATAGGATTTGGTATATACCTGTGGTCTTTAATAGATCATTCTAAACCTTGAGTATTTCATATAATTAATGTCAATACGTTCAGCTTATGTGTTATAAAAGCAAAGCATTTCTGACAAGCTTTTGGATGTGTAAAACTTCAGAGTCAGGTTCCTTTTTTTACACTCCCACACAGAGTGTGAGGATTATGTGCCACCTGAGTCCTACTTTGAAGATAAATTGTATCTGAGTGATAACTGGGCCTTGAGCTGGTCCTGACCTTAGAGAGAGGTTCACCTATTACAAGCAATGTCAGAAGTCCACATAGTATAAGCTGGCCTGACAAGTCAAACATTCTGATTTCCTGTTAAATTCAACCAAAGCTTTGCATATTTCCAATGAATACAGTAACACATACAATCTACTTTTCAGACAAAGCAATCCCTACTTCTCTCCAGTGAATCTCTGGACCGTCTTTGGGAAGAGCAAGACCTTCATAGCAGTGACATTCAGAGGCTTCAACATGCCAGAGATCAGTAAATTTCAAACACCAAAAGAGAATACAACTGTGATGAGAACCCAGATGTAGCAATAAAGAAGGTCAAGTTGAGTGCTTTTTTGTACCAGTTAACCTGTAGAAAGGCCAGATGAATTAAGAAGTTTTTGATAAGCCCAAGGCCTGGTCCTGTCTGCAGTGAGTAACAGGAGGGTGGAAAACTCAGTATACAGACTCCTATCTCTTATCACTTATGTCTCTTTTCTTGGGAGAAACACAGCACTGGATTTACATTTAAGCAAAACCACAGCGCAAGACTGACCAGATGCCTGTTGGAGGAAATGGGGATATTTACCCTTACCTTGGGTTTTGAATTAAGCTCTAAATGGGATCAGAGGTAAACCTGATCTGTGGGGGTATACAGGAAAAAGAAAATAGTACTTCTCTATTAAATTGGACAGGCAAAGTGTTTTACTGAGGGTTGAAATAGGATGTGAAATTCCATAACAAGCTCAGGTTGTTTTTCTTCCCCATGTAGCTCTCATTTAACACCATGAAGCTTATTTTCTGTATCACAGGGCCCTTGATCCCAAGCACTAAATATAGTATCTTCCCTAGAAGCCTGAAGGCCCTGCTTTATAGCCTTGGCAAAAGACTGTACATTGGCCTTGTTGGTTGATTAGTTAATTCAAACAAGAAGAGCAAATTCCTAAAACTTTGGCAAATTAGCATCTTTTGGGCTGCTGTAGTGAGCCAATATTGTTGTGGAAACCTGGAAGCAGTAGTCAAGTCTTTGATGATTTATTTAGTAGGAGTCATCTAGTAGCTAATTGTCTGCAATTTTTAACCTCATTCATGTGCTCTGCTCATTCTTATTCCATCATCTGCTGATTTCTCCTTAAACTTTCTTACATCTCTGTGTGTAACATTTCCAGACGACAGTTTAACTTTATCACAAATATTTTTATGTACTTGCCAAACCACATCCAAGATCTTCAGACTCAAAAGCAGAAGATAAAATCATCCTCAGAGGGCACCTCACCCTTCTCCACCCAGACACATGAAAAAATCCCAGCTTTAGGCTCTGACATTTTACATTTAGAATGAGTCACAGCTTAGGTTTTTTTGGGTTTGTTTGGGGTTTTTTTTGAGGGTTTTTTTTTGTTTGTTTTTTTGGTGTTGGAATTTTCAGCTTTCCATTCTTCTGGATTTTTTTAATGTATCAAAACAGAGAAAGTACTGGTGAGCCTTGTAAAAGAACCATCCACCTTTTCCCTCTGTACTGCAGATCTTGCCATCCCTGTAGTGCTGGCCCAGGTGAAGTGTATGCCAGTCACTGCAGCTGTACCATAGGGAGAATGAGGGATGATTTGGCAGGGAGGTTTTGGCCAGGAGTGCAGAAGACTTTTGTACCATACTGGCAGTAAGTCTTAGCAGAGATCAGAGTAAACTAAAATGTTCAAGATATTTGATGGCTGTAACCTAGATCTTCCTGGCTAAGCTCAAAGAAGAGCTGTCTGATTCACAGTGTGGTTCTGTTTCCATCATGGTTTAAGGGTGGTCTTGATGTCTGTTAAACCATAAAAATATCACAGTTCTAGTGAGATTTCTGGTTAATTTCATGTGATTCTTCCCGAGACAAATTTCTTCCTGTTCATTTTCTGCATTCAATTACTCAGCAACTGTCACATGTCTCTTCTGGGGTAGGTTCATGCCATGAGTGGATGAAGGGCTCCTTATGCCTGCTTTCTGTCTCCTATTTGCATGTTTCTGAAGAGGACTGGGTCCCTTGGGAGTTGGAGGATAATCTATTTGGGCAATATTATGACCATCATCTGATATGAACCATGCCTGTGGGAACATATTCTTTAAAAGAGCAAGTTTTATTTTGTTAATGTAGCCATTGTTTAAATGTAAAATATAATTAGAGTACCCACCCATGCTGTATGTTGTGTAATTTTACAAGACTAGGTCTAGATGCATGTTGGCATTCTACCTACATACTTAACCACACCCAGGAATCCTGGTATTACACAACTACACACATCCTGTTGACTAATTACAAAATAATTAGTATTTTCAATTTTCAAAGATGCACTCAGTTTGGTTATGCAGGACTTTATGTCACTGCAAATTAAAACCAAAACGTAACAAATATTTGTAGTCAACAATGCTGTTCATAGAGCTTACTGAGCATGGACTTACTTTCCAGCAGACAGCACACAATACTTCACACATTTTAAACACATGTTTGACAGACCCTCCCTCCCCCATTGTTACTTTGGGTTACACCTGCTTTATAACACTGTTAAAGTAATTTTGCATTCAAGGCAGTTAGAATTTCTGTAGTCTGCCTGCTTCTGAGTTATGATCATTTATCATGACCATAGATAATTTTTGGCTGAAAATGCATTGTGACATGCCTGGGGAAGGAATATTGTTCTTTACAATGGTAATTCTGGAAGGAATCTGGAAAATTAAGTTTAGATAAGCAATTACCTACAAAAATATCCTAAATACTGTTGTTTTGAGAAAGTGCTACTGACGAGTACAAGCCACTTGGACTTGGAACAGATTTTCCACAAGCTTGAGTAGAGTGTCTTGATCTGAGATTTTGGTTCTCATGTTTGAGATGAGAGGCCAGATGCAAAGTCTGGCTCCCCATTTGGATTTGGAGGCTTTACGACCACAGACTTTTTGTTGCAATCATGTCTTACATGTGCTTAAAAAATTGTTTACGTAATGCAACTTTTAAACTTGTTGTCAATCTTAATTCACTCAGAGTTCACAGAAGGCAGCACAGAGGCCAAGCCCTGGCTCTTGCCCAGGGCACGGTTTTATTTGCTGCTATGCACAATGTGAGCTGTGTATGATGCTTCAGTGGTGTTTCTGTTTCTGGCCTGCCACTGCTAGTTCTTCTGGAGTCTCCAGTGGTGCACACAGACCTTTATGATGGAAAAGATGGAAAATACAAACTGTGCTCTCACCTCCAAGTAGATGTTTGTTGGGCAAAAGTATAGAGCAACAAGCATTTTGCACATAACTTTTTTTTTTTTTTTTTTAATTTGATTTCTAACTTTTCAGTACTGTGGTGGCAAATGATTTCTTAAGGCCTTGAGAAAAAAAAACACTGCCCAGAAGTTTCTTATTAGACTGTTTCTCTTTTAACGGGGCAAGAGGTTATAGTGCAAGACTAGCTTCTTTACTGAAGAACAACTTCTTGCTGCCCTGGTAAGTTAAAAATTGGCATTTTAGTCTGAATATTTGCCCCTGCCTACTGGTTATTTTTTAGCAAACCTCAATGAATGCAAACAGGCTGTTTGAAAGGATCACGATATGAGACTGCTGAAGCAAGCAATACTGCTAAATTCGGGGATCCATGCAAGGTGGCTTCACAGCTGCCCCCTGCCCAAATCCACAGCAACCTCTTTTCTCTGGTCCTAGAGACTCTGCAATAGTGTCGGTACAGTACCACACTTCTCTGCATCTGGAAGACACTTAAAAACTAGTCCAGCTATTTGAATTTGTAACCACGTTTCTCTTACTTCTAAAGGCTCTTTTTTTAAATGTTCACTGCTTTCTTACCTGGTGTACTTTGCTCATGACTCTGGCAGACAAGATATTTCTGAGGAACAGGAGAACCCTCCACACGTATACATGGGTCACCACTGGCAAGCACACAGCAACTTGATTTCACATTGAGAATCAGTGTTTTTTCTGAGAGCAGTTGCTTGAGAAATGATTTTTCAAATGTGAAGCCCCAGTTGATACGATTGGTCAAATCGTTCTTTTTCCTTCTTTCCTAAAGAAAAAAAAAGGCTGCAATGAACTAATGCACTTTGCTGTTCCCCCAAAAAGAAATACTGTGTCTCATTTGCATATACGATGAACAGTATTTCATTACTGAAAATAATCCAAAACAAAAAATTGCACCTGGCCAACAAAAAAAGACCAACTTGCTTCCTGATGTGATTTTAAATGGCTGAGATATTAAACCACTGAAAAACGGGGTTTATAATGGAAATACTGACAGACTATTAACTATAGCGACACTGCTCTAATAAATGGAATAGCCTGTCGTAATCTCTAGTTCATAAATATGCAAATACAAGGCGGAGGATTTGCTCCAAAGGATGTCTCTATAATTTTAACTGACCTTTACTGATACTAAATGAGCCTGTTGCTTCTGGTTTTGAGCATTATACCGAAAGCATGGGGAATCCTGTCTCTCTGCACTCAAGGCCCACTCCAGCTCCCATCAGCACCAATAGCAAAATTCTCACTACCTTCAGCAAGAAAAAATCTGGCCCCAAAGTGCCTGAAATGTGAGATGCCTGGCATTAAACTGAACTCTTGACTGCACTTGATTTTAATTCTCTTCTCATCTGTGTTATTATCGTGTTAATTATTATTATATTAATTCTTCTGATGGGGAGAAATTAAGCACACATTTGCCCCATGTGTCAAAGAGTTTGACCTGCCAAAAGGCAGTCACTTGTTCAGTGATAAACAGGCCATCAACACAATGATATAAATGTTGAATTTTAGCCAGTTTCCTGTTCTGGACCAAATGGAGGTAAATCCACTGACTTAATATTTAATAACCTAAATGTAATTTCTTTTTTGTGCCTCACATTGCACAGTAAAGAATTGGATGGCTAGCAGTTCTGCAGATTCCCAGCCCCTAATTATTTTAAGCTATTCATCCTGGTATCTGTCTATTGATGCTCAGCCAAATTGCCAGCAGGGGAGAGATCTGTCCAATCCAGGAGCTAAATGAGTCACTGAGAGTCAATCTGTTTTTTTCCCTTGCTGCTGGGATTTCCTTGGGTCCTGGCCTCTCTCTGCTCCAATCACACACACAGAGCTCCAGGCGTGGGTCCTCTTTGGCTTCAGCTGCCTCCTGTCTCCCCATGTCTGCTTTGCTCATCACAGCTGTTGATGGGTTCTCTCTGGCTGGCCACAGTAGACCAATACTTCTATCACACTGCTCTTATAGTTCTTGCTCTGAAGGAAAATGAAGACATCTTGGCCTTGTTGAATTTGCTGCTGAAGTAATACATCAGGTATCTAGATGGAAAGCAAACCACATGAATAAAATGTGTCATCTGGGTTAGGTACTAATTTATTTGCCTTAAGTTCTGGGAACAATATTCACACTTTTTCCAGAGAACTCAGTTAAGTTCCATAGAAACTTAATACCAATATTATTTCTGCAGCCTGGAAAATAAATACGAAACAGGAAAAAAAAAAAAAAAAGACTCATCAGAAATATTAGCAGCTCAGTATTAAAATATCTGAGAATGCTGCAAATACAATTTATAAACAGGAACATTTAGAGCCTAAATATTCACTAAAAAGCAAATTCCTTGCATCCCCTCTTTTAGGGTCAGGATTCAATTACACAAAAATATGCAGCAGACTTAAAGACTGCATGTAAGATTAAGATAACTGGTATTTCATGGTAAATGATTAAATTAGCTGACACAGTTTTATCCTGAACTTTGCCATTAAAACTGACATTTTTGTGCCACCTACATTGTAGGCTGCTGGTAATCTAAACTGCCTTTCTTCTTTTAAAGGCTTTAAATAGCTGAAGAACTCTTGTTCTTTACTCTATTTGCAATTGTGTGGAAAATATATTTACATGATACGATGAACTAAGCAGAGGACTTTCTTTTTTCCTCATCTATCACAAAATATACCTTAAGATAACAGCAAGGAAGATCCAAATGCCCAGATGCAGCTCTGTAATGTGCACTCTAATTGTCATTTATGTGACTCCACAGAGATGAGAACATGCTGTCCTCCTCGTGATGAGTAAAAAGAGAGAAATGACAGAAGCCTCTTACTAAACATTTAATTATTCCTAGAATGCAATTCTAAAGCACTCTATGTTTATTTCTCTTCTTCTCAGGCTTGCTTTTTTATGATGACAAGGAGTTACAGGAATAATTTTTATAGAAAACAGAGTTAGGACTGAACGAATGAAATGTGGTTGTAGGGAAGCTGGTGGGTGTAGGGAAGCTGGTGGGTGTAGTCATTGCCCTTCAGTTGGGATTGGTTGGAAGGGGAAACTCAACTTTGTGAAGATACTTGGCCTTCGAAGCAAAGTGCAGGCATGTCTCACTGCACAGAGCAAAGGCAAGGACAGCCTAGTCAGAAACTTCCATTTTGAGGGATGTGTATCCTCTGAGTATTACACTGAGAGGCCACCAGAGCTGGGTGGGAAGAAAAGCCACAGAAGCACTGCAGAAATGAAGAAAGGTGTCAGGACATGCAGATAGTGGCTGGCTGAAAAAGATCTCACAGGCAATGGGATAAAATTCTTCTATTCTTCAAGTTATTTGACTTCTCCTGCAGTTTGAAAAAACAGATCTTTGTCCTTTTTTTATAAATACATAGAATTAAAAAAAAAAAAAAAAGCAATGTGACTCTCACCAATGTGACTCTCCTCATAATCCGAATAACCTAAAATACCAAACTTTTAGCTAGCTATAAAATTCAAAAGATGTAGTTCTAGTGATATGAAAGCACAGGGACTGCAATTCTGGTCCAGTAGATCCAGCTGACCATGTAAAACCCTGGTGAAAATGATGCAATAGGAATGACAATTATTATTACAGGATAATCTACCTGAACGAGACACTTAAATCCCCACTCACAGGCTTTGAAAGTTGAAGCTTTATGAGGAAGTCCTGCATGCATCATATTACACTTCTTTTTCTGAACAGCACAAAGATAAAGTCTCCAAACACTAACTATAGAGTTTGGAGGGGTAAAGACATGTCTCTCTATTTCAGCTCTTAGTCATGAAGATCTCTGCTGAAACAGGTAGTGGAAGCTCAACAGATACACAAAAAAAATGGTGGTTTTTATGCCAGCAGAGAATTTGGCTCTTTATTCTCAGTGCAGACTTATCAGAGGTGTGTGCATAACAGGAATGCTACAGAAAAATTTCTGGATTCCCATCTGAGCAAGACTTTGGACTCTTCTTCACATCTTGGATATTCTATCAGTTCAATAAAGAAACAGGTTTTTGTACAGCAGCTTCCCCAGGAGTTAAAAATTGTAGTTTAACAACACTCACACAATCACATGACTATCATCAAAGGATAATTCTCAGTAAAAAGTAATGTCCACAAAGGCAGTTTTATTGTTTGAGAACTTATGCAAATGCTGAACAATGAAACTCAATCTGGTTATCAAAAAATCAAACCTGTATGACCATCTCACAAACTGTGTTATTCAATTAAAACTTCTCAGCTCTCCTACATAATTTCTTGGCTTTTATATTGTGTGAAAGATATAGCTACTTTTACTTCTCTTTGTATGCTTTAAACTTTGAAAACCTTTCACAGCAGAAGTTATATAAATCATCTAGCTTTTCCTATTCCAAAATGTTTCACTGATCATTCATTATTAACTAAGTAAAATGAAGATAGCTATGATAAAATTTGATCTATCTCAAAGTATTAGAAAGGATATGAAAACATCTTGTTCATAGTACTAACTTTTAGATGACATATGAGGGTACAACCCCAGTTTTTTCACTGTCACGTACAATGAGGCTTTTAATAACCCAATCACTTATTATTACATTTTTTTCCCATTCCTAGGCACTAATAGTTTCAGCCTGAACTCTCATTTAGCAGAAATGCTTTCAAACAATATGACCATGAAGGGACTCGATGTTGGTGACTAGAGACCTGTCAGTGTCAGAGTTTAGGATCCTAACTAATGTTTACTTTTTTTTTTCTAATTAATGTACGTTCTCTTAACAGTTCTACACCCATGCATGTCTTGAAATGAGTAGGAAGTTTGTGGCTGGTCTTAGATCTGGGACTGACATCTTTCAATACATCCCTGGTACTGGTATTCTTTTACTAAATACACTGTAATGGAACTGCACACAAAATTTGAAAATACCATGAGAAAACAGTCCTTTTCAAATGGCTCAACACAGGAATGAAACACAACTTAGAGAGGAAACATCCAGAAAAAAAGGAACTGGTTCATTTTAGTGAGTTGATACCTGGATACATCTTGCAGCTTGTCATTTGGCTGTCGAGACAGAAGGGCTAGACTGGAGTTAGTGGGGCTGTTTGAGATGTACTATGCAACTGAGTATACCTGGAAAGAACTTTTATACTATTTTACTTATTTACTTCTCAAAATGCTTTCGGTTTCACTAAAGCCCCCCATAGCTTGAGTCCTCCAGGGTTGCCAGCGTTAGGGTATGTGTAAGGGAAGCAGACGGGGACACAAGTTGTGCAAAGCTGGTCATGGACTTAATAAGGGCTTGATTCTCTACCAATGAAATCAACAGGAGTTTGGCTCATGTTTGCAATGGTAGGTGGATCAACGCTTTATGCCAGCTGTTCCCTGCTGGGTAGAGATAATCCTTCTGAAACAATATTTAACTTGTTCTCACTCTGTTGTTATAAGAAGGCTTCCCATGATAACGCTTTCATGAGAATTAAAAGGTGTGTCCCATTTTTATTTCCAAATACTCCCTCCCCCCCCGTTCCTGTAGTAAGTATTTGCTTGGGGGAAAAAAAAAAGAAAAAAAAAGAAAAAAAAAAAGAAAAAAAGAAAAAAAAGAGAAACTTTTGATTAACCATGTGGGTCCTCTATCTGCTTGTTCTGCTGGCCATGACAGTACTTCTTGCAATTTCCTCAGCCAGAAGATGCAGCAAGGATGCATGTTAATTTGAACAGCTACAACTGAGGTGGGATCCTTTAGGTGGGCAGGAGTAAAATAGGTGAGGTCTGTGCAGGCAAATAAGAAGAAAGAAAAACTGCCAACAAGGGAATCATGAAGAAGTGAGTATGGGAATGGTATCAGAGAGACAGAAGCTAAAGGTGGACAGGACTAACAACAAAACCAGTTACATGTGCTGTCTGGATCTGAGTACAGCATTTAGTCTCAGTTGCTGTTTCTGTGGGGTTTTTTTGTTTTGTTTCAGGAGAAATGTGGTTCTGAAACATGGCTGAAGCTGCCCGGGTTGCCTTACAGACTGTCAGCACACTGTGTCTATTTCTAGCCCCTCTATGGGTTAGTCAAGTTCAAAATGGTGTGAAAGTTGGGCCCATTTACTCCAGCTTTCACTTTGGTTCACTCCCTTTCTCCTCCCTGGCTCATAGCCATTTGGCTAACAAACCTGGAACATAAAGTCTGCTAAGTTTTACAAAGCAATTATTTAATTTCCAAAGTCCCTTTCATTGCCTTCTAATTAGATTTCAACAAAATACAGAGTTGTCCATGTCCTCCCAGGAACTTCTGTTTATGCCATAAACTTTTTCAAAATCTCTGGTAGTCTTCAAAAGAGGAAACTTCCAGAAATGGAGTTGTTTGGTTTGGCAACCAAGAACTGAGCTTGCCATAGAATTACGTCCTCCAGAAGCAGAAAAATGTATGGAATGATTTGAGCTTAAGAGACTGTGACATTTTTATAGAATGAAAGGAGGAACTGAGAGATACAATGACAGAGCTGGGAGCTGCATCTGGCTGGCTGTTCCACACAGCATTCTCCTTATAGATCTTCACAGCTCTCCAAGCCCTAATATTAAACACTTGACCTTTTTGTCAAATACTTTCTAAGATTATTAAGCTGGATGATTAGTTACTAAATATACCATCTATAGTAAATAGGAAATTGTGTAGTCCAATGCTTCAGTCTCAGACCTTTCAGGTATTGCTCCCTTGGTATTTAACATTAGAACACTGAGTCCCCTTATGTTAACTTAAGCAACTCAGTAAGCAAAGAGTGAAAAAAATTTTCACACGGGGCACAGGGATTTCTGATGCAGCATTACTAGAATGGGGATATCTTCTTTCCCTTGCCTCACCCACTCAATTGATATCTTTAAGGAGAACACTGTACGCATGAAGTCAAGAACTACCAGCCACCTCGTGCCAAACACCACAGCTCAGTCCTCTGCCTACAAGTAGGTGCATTTTAAGTGCATTTACCTTTTAAAGTTCTGTAAATTAACACTTTGCAATTGAGTGTGTCCTGTGCCTCTCTCCCCTACTCTCTACAACGTCTCATGTTGGAAGCAGAATTAATAATTTGCTTTTTCACCTCTCTCCCAGCACTTTCATACCTTCATTTGGAAAACCCCACCATAAACTTAACCCCTCCCTCCCATAAATCCCACCTCAAATATTTGGATTTAAAGGTATGTGGTTACAGACAACATGGCCCTGGACTTATGAGTATTTATAATAGTTCTGAAAGACAAAAAAAGATTAAAATTCTTTCTGGAAGTTAAAATGATTTTAATAGGAATGGGACAAAATGCTAGTTCTGAAACATTTATCAACCATAGAGGACAAGCTGCATGAAAAAGAAAAAAAAGAGCCTTATTACTAAACAATGTGGAGCATATTTAGAAGAACACCTCAGGAAGATCATGTAACATACCTTATAGTGTACTAATTCAGCTTGGATTTAAGATTTAGCTAACTGGTTCCTCACTACCAGTAAGTTAAAGAACTGCTTTATTTTTCAGCAGACTGGATCTTGTTCTGATCTCAGTCCTGAAATGTGAGACTGGTACCGCTACAGTCATTTTAGGAGAATCATTCCTCCTTGATACCAAGGTGACAGTTGGTCTATTAGATTTAATAAAACCAGCTGCTCTAAATCCTAGCATAGATTTCCTCTTTGTTATTACAGGATGGTGCTTGTTAGCCAAGCAAAACCCAAGGACTCACCCATTTGTGGGAGCAGTGGATTAACAGACTAGGCTGCAGGATAGGGCCTCACATTAGCAGAGCTGAAATTCTATTTTCTTTGATTACTCTGTAGTGTGATGGAGGCAGCCTATGTGCACACCAGATAACATTACTCTTCTTCCTGTAGTCTAATTTCTTGGCAGTTAAAATGGGTGTGTTTGAGAATGACAATAATTAGGAAAAACCACTTGAAAGCTCAGCCCTTCTAAAATCAGTGTCTGAATGGTTAATGAACAGCGAATCTTTGCTAGGAGCACCACCATGCACCTATAGCTCTTGCACACTTTTGCCATTAGTAATAATAAAAAACATTACTGAAGCTGGAGATACTCCACTGTAGTTAAAGCATTGTTATTCAGCAAACAATTGCATCCAAAATAAACTGCTGAAAACCTGCTGTGCTCCAGCATCTGCCAAATTGAGTTCCTCCTGTCTCCACTCTTTCCAGATGCCCTCTACATTGCTTACTTTACCTCTTGGCACACGCCAGTGCAGTGACATGTGACGAGGTGAGGCTTAGGGCAGCTTCTAGACATTGCTTCCAGAACTGGAAAGAGCTGGGACTCCTCTGCAGACCTGAACAACAGCAACTTGCAACGCTGGAACTGCAGCAGCTGAGAATTTGCTCCCCAGGTCATATAGATACTCACTGATCCCAGAAAGTCACAGAACAAGAAAGCCCGGTTGCAGGCACAGCAATCCCACCTGTTAGGTGTTTCATTACAGAAGTGTGTGTTGGAAGACTTGGACATTCATTTGTTGATTACAAGATATGTCTCTACAGCACAGGCCAACACTGAGAAAGCTTTTCCAGCCTAGCACAAGAACCAGCACATGCCTGTTTATCTCAGTGCTCTACTCCCAGCTGCTACACCCAACTCATTGAACCACCTGCTTCATTCAGCTACCTTTATATCGCGGAGAAGTGTACATCTGCCCTAGCTGGAGATCTAAACTTCTGAAATCTATAGGCAAAGTGGTGATTGATTCAAATGCCCTCTTATATATGTGTCTTGATGCTGGTATGGTCAATCTTTGGCAATGTTCAGATCCCAGATAAGTAGGTGCAAAAATGGTCATGAAACAAAAAAAGTAGTTAAGAAGAAAAGATAAAGTCAAATAGTTGTGCCACATATAAAACCTTTACTAGTTCTTTTTATTGATGTCACTCCCTTTTGTCTAAGCTAACGAGACAAAGGAGATAAAAAAATGGGGTTTTAGTACACAGCAAGTTCATTGGCACAATTTAAAAATTTGGCTTAAAAAGTAAAATCTGTTTATGCCACAGCTGTCCTTGGTCCATTGGTTTTACTATGTTACCAAATCTTTTTGCTAAAAAAAAAAAAAGAATTCTTACTCTATGTGACTGTAAGATTGCCTTGACCCTTGAAGCCCATGGAGCAATTCCAGGAGTACAAGAGTGCAGAGCAGAGCAAGAATGTAAAAACTGTTATGACGTTGGTGCTTAAAACAGAGCTATATTTGCTGAAGGCTTCTGTAATGCTCTGAAGATACAAAAGCAGTATATGCATAGACCATTTTCAAACACATACTGAAGTTTACCCATCTTACCCACTTATGAACTATATCAGTAATCTTCTAGTCTGTATGGCTTATCAAAGGACATCTGGAATAGCATTTTACGTGCATAAATTCCATTATCTGTAGCCATGAAAAGCCACTTCTAAAAGAATGTTACATCAGAGAGTTTTCCCCATTTAGGTTAAAGGGAAATAATGGAAGTTAATCACAAAGTCTATAGGAGGAAGTGTGTAGCAGAGCTGCAAAGAGGTGCCAAGGGTCCTGGCACCTTGATGCAGCGGGACAGACACTGACAACTCCCCCAGCTGAAAACCGCTCTAATTAGTTGTCTGTCAGTCACAAAGGAAGACAGCAAGTTCCCATCAGCTAGTGGACATTGGGCTGTTATCTGTAGAAAATTCTGTGATTCATTCTCAGACTGGAATTGGGAAACAACTGGAATTCTCTGAAGTAGTCTGTGGTCCTAAGTAGTCCAAAGCATGCCTGCCTACTCTCTTTTTCCTTCTGGTTGAAGGTTGTTATTTTTCAGTGTAACCAACAACATCTGCTTACTTCCACAGGTAGCCTCAATGAAAAATCTCTCTCTTGATAGTGAGGAGGGAACTATTTCACATTTACAACTTACTCTAAGGAGAAATCAAAATTCAGATTCCATCTCGAGAAGACCATTTTCCAGTTACATTTCCCCATTATTTTCCCAGTTTGTTCTCATACTGCATGGCTTTCAAGCACAGGGTATCAATTGTGATATTTCTTATAAGCTCTCATAGTCAATCAGACTTGTTTGCCCTGTTCAGTATTCCCCAAGAAGTTTAAATGTGTTTAGGTGGTGTGGAATAAACACACACAGAAATATAAATCATTATGGCCTTTGGCCAAAACGTATGTTTTAACTGTGGCATTGTTCTCTTACAGCTATTTTTTCCATTACATCTAGCAGAAAGGATAACACAGATTACATTTTCTGAGAAGCAGTTTTTTTATAAATCAGGCCAAAACACAGTGGCTTGGCTTCCTCAACTGGGATCTTCAGGTCTGCACTGCAATGAGACATGTCCCAGGCACCATCTGCCTGCCTGTGCAAATGTCAGCACAGTCACTTCACTGCAGCCAGGACAGTTAATCATGCAGAGAAAGTCTAACTTCCTCGGTCACAAAGTTCTAACAATAATTATAACAAGTCCATAGCTCAAAAAAATGAGTACATACATATAGAAGGGCAGAAAACTGACACATGGGAAATGTAAAGTATTATAAGTATGGCTGCTGGTAATAGCACAATGTATTACATTCTGAAAAGCAAAGCACAGCAAGTATGTCTTTTTAAAACACAAAAGGAAGAACTTTGCCTTTACCCACTGATGTCTCTAAGCTATTTACGTGCAGTCCAGCTCCTTTCAGCTTATCACAACCTGCATGTTTTCACTGCAATCTGCTGCACAGCATCACTCCAGCTCAGCTGGCATTTGTGTTATGAGAAAACAAGAATGGATTTCACTAAATTGCTTCACTCCTACCTTACACCAGTTCCTGTGAGTAGAACCCCTTTTCTGTATCACTGATAGAACAGTAGTGGTGGGCCAACTTCAACACCTCACTCATCCAGCTCCTCCTCTGCTTAATCACCTGTCAGCCCCTGTGGTTTTGGTGCAAAATACACTATTTTTCAGGACTGAACATTTCACTGGAAAGGTTTGTATCTTGTCCACCAAATATCACAGCAGAGAAGGGGAAAAGTCAGATGGCCTTACTAATAGGGCTGTATTTTGAAAAGTCATCACCAGTTCATCTGGGGCCTCCAGAACACCCTCCCTGTGGTTATGTTGAAATGGCTGAGGAAGGTGAGCTAACCAGTTTCTGGAATATTTATTTTACTTCTATTATTACAGTTGAGGCATGTGACAGGCAAATATAATTTTTTTCTCATCACTGATGGCAGAAAAGAATGTGAAACCTGAACAATACAATGATACTTTTTTTTAAACAAGAAGTAAAGATTTTTCAAGACTAGATACCATAAAAATTGCTACTAGCAAATTTGCATACCAGCCAAGGAAGTATACCAATGATACACTACAAATAAATGGCTGAGCATTTAAACTATATCTTGTTTGGAACAGTGCAGACAGAAGCTCCAGATTGACATAAGTCTGGGTGAAAAGATATGTCTGCCTACAGAGTAATTGCTAATACTGAAACGAGATTTTATATCTTCTTCCCCCATTCTGCACCTTTATCAATGGGTTCTACCCCCCCATTTTCACACAGTGGTTACATCATTTCACTTGTTACTTTCACTGGTTGATTAACAAACTAAGTGATCACCTGCTTGTCCCCCTGATCTATTAGGACAGGTCTCATTCCAAGACCTTTGTGCATGATCAGCTGCACAGAATGTTCTCACTCTACAGCTCTCAGGACTAAAATTCCTAAAGTACTTACAAATTTATTCTTCCAGTTAACAGTCAAGATTTTATGTTCTCATTAGTGACGTTAGAAATTTTACAGGAAAGGTGAGAAATTTCTGTCATTGTACAGTTACAGAACTTTATACACACCCACATATGTACGCATACATTCTTTAATACATTATTTTAACTCAATATTGCACATTCTCCCTGTGCTTTGACAATGCATCTGAGTCAGACCAAAGTCCAGACATGATGTCTGCTTCCTGTTTGCTGTTACACGCTGGTGCTATGGCAAAATGGTTGACAAAAGAGACTAAAGTCTTTGAAGTGTTCTGACAATCTCTGTCAAGAAGATCCCAGAAGCAGAGATAAATTTTTTTTCTACCCCAGGCCTTGCAGCTCAAAGTACCAAAGAGTTCACTGCCGTTACCCTTATTCAAAATCCATATGAAACCACTAGAGGATATTGTGGAATGGCATAGGCTACAATGTCATCAATATCCCGATGACACCAAGCTCTTCATCTCCTTTTCATTGAAGCCATATGTTTTAGCTTCCTTGTGTCTGGCAGAGATAAGACATGGATGAAAGCCAGTTGGCTGAGGCTTTCCCTAGATAAGATGAAGGTAGTGTATGAGTTTGGCAAGGGAAAAGTGTTCTGAGTTGACAAAAATCTGCTTTCAAAGTTGTGGGAGATTCCCACTGTCAAAATGCCCAAGAGATTTACCACCTCCTACCTCATCCTGTAGTCCCAGCTACACGAGGGACCCAAATCCATTTGTCTCTTGCTAACACTTTACTTATTAGGTGTTCACCATGTCTCACCTCGCCAGTCTGTTGTTGACCAGGCTCACGAGGCCAATGCAGGCCATAATATGTCTTTGTCATTATTTTCAATGTTTAACCTATTGATAAAGATGTCCAGTGACAAAAACTCTACACCCTCCTGATGTACTACAGTTTGGCACTGGGTTCCTAACAGAATACCTAGTATTTCTTAATGATTAACTGATATCTTTCTTCTTGCTCTTGAAGACTATTGGTACTTTCTCTGAGGAACATAAGAAAAGATTATCCTCCTTTTCTTTGGAGTGGTATTTCTCATGTAGTTGAAAATCTACATTATCTTCTTTAAGACTTGTCTTGTTTACATTAGACAACCCCAGATCATTCAGTTATTCCTCAGATCAATTTTTTAAAGACATCTGATTATTCTTTTTGGTCTCTTCTTCAGATAGACTGTGTTTCTTGAAATGCAGGCCCCAGAAGGAGGTCACAGTAAATCAAGTGATTTTTTAAGCTTTTATCAGCTATAGGTAGCAGCATTGTTTCTGCTCCAGGCCCTTCTGGCATATTTACTGGGTGCAGGATCTTTGCTTGTTATCTATTCTTCAATATGATAGTGTGCAGCTTAGCTGCAATCAGACCCCCCAGCAAAATTATGCTTAGATAGCACAGAGACACACAGGTCAATGAAAACTAAATAAATTCTATACTCATTTTCCAAATTCACAGCAACATTTTGGTTAGCATCAGGTTCCTCTAAGATCCCATCCTTTTTTGTCTGCAATTCAGAGCTCTCCCCTAATTGTTGAGCCTCCCTCCCATCACATCACCTCTCTCTGACCTTAGTTAGTCCCACCATAAAGTGGAATATTTTTGCTATAAAGCACTTTGCCTGATCCCCTCTCATATCTGAAGCTGCTGATTCTTCCAAAAGTTTGAGCCTTTATTGCTCCTTCTAAAATTTTTCCTTAGTCTGTGAAGAATTTTCCACACTCTGTTTCCCCCCATCCTGCCCCACCTCTCTCAAATGGAGAAGCAGAAGGAATTAATTTTCTCAGCCCACTTGACTAGATGATCATTGAAGTTAATAATCTACCACTGTCCCTAAGATGGCTGGCATGGGACATGGCCCTGTCAGTTCTGCAGTGCATCCCTTCCACGAACCCAGCTAGAAGCCATAAACCGGATATAGACACATATATCCACCAGCCACCACAAGATTGCCCTTAGTCATGTTTTGCTGGTGAGAGAAATGGGTTTGTCCCCTTCAGAAGCAGAATTCATCATTTGCATGAGTCTCTTGTCTTTTATTTCCCCAGTGCTACACTGTCACTACAGGACTATTCTGGAAGCACAGAGGAAGCCTTCTTGGAAGCTTTGACTAATACAGGATAAGGCTGCTTACTGTATTCCAAGATAGAGACTAATAAATTCAAAGGGACAAATTACATGTGTTCTCCATGCTTTGCATGAGCTGCCAGAGGCATACTGGCCTGAGTACATGGATGCCTGGCTTTCTTCAAGAAAAGTGAATCAGGGACATATCCTCTAATTAGGGCAGAGTAGCTCTGTAGGCAGAGCATTGCACCTCTTGGTAAGACTCACTGCTATGTCCAATAAAAACAGGGGACTGGGAGAGTAAGAAACTCTGGCAAATAAGCAAAAGGAAGACTATATTAAATTAAGTTTGTACAAAAATGAGGAGGGTGACCAACCAAAAGCCTTGCTGGTCATTTCTTCATTATGCTATCTGCTAAACAGACAGGCAATATTTATGTAAATTTCACAGTCTCCATGTATCACAAAGAAGTTACTGTTCTTTCTCCCTCCTCCTCAATTAAATTTATGATTCTGCAATTTATTAAATCCTTCTGTCACACGTGGAAATAAAAAAATAATAAACTTGAAGACACCCCCAGAGGAGCACAAAAGGCAGCCAGCTGAAGCGAACAGCATGCCATGGTTTCAGGCAGGAACTAGGAGTATTAAAAAGGGGAAGTAGATACTTTAGAAAAATTCCTGATAGTGTTGGTGTTCAGGTTAGGCTGCACAGGGAGAGAACTAATGTGTTCTTGAGTCATTACTAGGGATTTTCATTGACCGTAGTGCCATTCATGAAGCAGTTATCCAGGTCTGTAGTATGAACAGCCAAGATCTCATAGCTTTCTTATTATATTTAGGGGGAGTGCTGTGGGGCCCTTATGTATTATGCCTTGGAATTACAAACTGTGCAGTGACCATCCTAACACTTAACATATAAATGCATTTAGTATAAGCAACAGTCCTGAAGAACTCCAAGCTTTGTTATCTATGCATCAAAGTCTTTTTCAGTGTTTTAGGAAAAAAGCATGTAAATATGCAGACCCTGAGGGTTCCACAGAGACCTCTGCTCGAAAAAAAAGACAACAGACTCACACTGAAGGAGAAAGGGCAGTATGGCTAAGTGCAAAGAACAGCTGGGGTATATGTAATGTTACAGTTATTTTTTTGCACTTCCTCTAGGATGAACCAAAGACCTTGTTTTGCTGGATGCTGAATGCCCTAAAGTCTCATTACATGTCTCAGGAAAGGACCTTAATGGTTTTATTGGGACCCATATCTACATATATAACAGCCTTTGAAGATGAAAGGATTTTTTTTTTCTCTGCTTCCATTTGTCGCCTCTTGGTTGACATGTTCTTGTATGGACACTCAGTCCCCAGATATCTGTTGCCTAATCAGGGACATCAATAACATCCTCAATGGGAGGACTCTGGAACATCTATGAAAGTCAGAAGTGTGAGGAATAGATCTCAGATGATGCAGATGTAGCCATTGCTGTATGATCAGATAAGCAACACTGCAAGTTCATTTTTGTATGCTAAATAAAATAAAAATGTCAATATTTACACATAACCTTCAAGGCTCTTACATTTGCAGCTCTTTAGTATTCAGCGCAGACCACATTTTCTTTAGTCCGTTACCAACAGCTTGGAAATTTAGTTAGAGGATACAACCCAAATGTTCCTCCAAATGTTATTTCCAAATGGTCATCTTGAAAAATACTGTTTGAAAGGATGAAACCTTTACGTGAAGATATAAGAGCCCATGCACAGGACAATATAAATTTGAAGAAGAAATAATCTGAAGATTAAGACCACTAATGATAAAGATATTACTGCTAGGCATAGCTTTATTTGTTGGCAACTAAATCACCAGAGGCGTTTTTCAGGCTGGTTGGAACTTGACTTCTGTACTGTACATTCAACCCCTAAGTGTACAGTGACACAAAGAAATAAAAGCAATCATAACAGTTGAAATGTAGTTAGATACACAATTGAGAACATCTGTATTGTAAGCAGAAATAAATTAGAAATACTGAAGTGTTTTGTAGTGGTGAAACTGAGGGATAAAGAAATAACCTACAGCACCTGGATTAAGCAGTTATAAATAATATATAAAGGAAAAATCTCATTACGCCCTGTGTAAACTCCCCCTCAGTGAAATATATTTTATGAATGTTGCATCACAGTAATAAATGCAGCATTTGTTTTCCCCATAAAGTTTCCATTTCATGACTATAAGATAGCTTGGATTTGGAAATAATGGCCAGTGAATGTACTGTTTGTGGGATTAGTTTCCCTCAACAAGCAGCTTTGTACTGACCTTCAGTATTTTGGCCTAAAGAGCAGACTTACACAGTCTTAGCAGAACTCATCTTTATGACTACAAAGCCATGGCACTGTTGTGCTCTACTTGCAACCAAACAATGCTATACAAACAAATACAACAGTACCACTAGAGAATATTTTGACTCTCAGCCTTGAATGTTATAATTTCCTGATATCATAAGATGACTTTATGAGATTATACTATGGTAAATACAATATATGAACATGGAAAGTTTTCCTTTTGTAGAAAACCAGGTCTTATAGCAGAATACTGTGCACTACAGAACACAGCTTCTACCAACATTAAAAAGAGCAAATGTCATAGAAGAAGACAGAATGCTTCCCTTCAAAGTTTTCAGTTTTTCCTTGAAAATATTACATTTTTGTGTAGAGATGTTAAGACTGATTCCTGTCCTGTGCTAGGTTTACGCTAAGTTAGCTGTGCTGAAGTACTTAACAGACTAATTCTAGATTTAGGCAGTGTGTTACTGTCAAATTACACCACTGGCTTTTCTGTTGAAGATACCTTGATTTCCCATATCCGAGAAGGGGTCAGCATCAGGATGGTCCAGGGCAGCAACCACTGATCCACCAGGACATTGTCTGAATGATCTGTACACCTGATATGCAATCACCAGGACACAGCATGGTGAAGCAGGGGTGAGAATGGAGGTGGGAAGCTACAAAGGAAGTCAGCATCTAGAGTCAAATTGAAGCCTAACAGATTATAAATTAAAACAACTTCCCACTGCTGAGACAAGATAAAATGTCACAAACATAAAAACTTTACAAAGTTAGGTTTGAGCCCAGAGTGTTTTTCCTTTATGATTAATGATTGGGCTCAACAAGGATGGGAAAGGCAAAGCAAAGTTCCTCTTGAACTAGCTTAAAAATGCCACAGCTGAAGAAAAAAAATATAGGAACATCAATTTAAAAAAAAAACAAAACAAAAAACCTTCTACTAAAATGTAAAGGTCAGGAAAGATTTGGGTGTTTTTAAGTGCTGTCTTGAAGAAATTTCATAAAGGTTAAGATGTCATGTAGTTTCAGAGTTGCAGGCACTGGAGGGGGGACCTTGAGTGCCAGCTATTCCTCGGGCCACTCGGTGACTGTGAGCTGCAGTGACAGTGGACAGCGGGAGGCCGACGGATCAGAAGCTATCACTGTGCCACTGGGGAAAACCTGTGCCTTGCTCCCCAAAGAATGAAGAGCTGTGTGAATATTTCAGCATCTGAGATTCAGGCAGTGGATAAAATACAAAAAACATGCCTTAAATGACATACGAGGGTATAAATTAAATTGCTCAGAGCAAACATATTCAGTACTGAGGCTCCTCAGCTCAGTCCACTGTGCCCAGGAGGAGCAGGAGGCATGGCAGGGGAGTTACTCAGAGCCCAAGGAGCTCCTGGTGGTGTTCTCCCATGCACAATGCAATGGGTCTGAGCAACACGTGGCTCCTTCATGATTTAAGATCCCTGAGGGCTCATGGTCAGGCAGGGCAGAACACAAGCTGCAAAATTTTTTTTTCCCAGGTCTTACAGATGAAAGCAGGAAAGCCAGCACAACTGTGGAGGAGTTTGGAGGGTGAGTTTTCCTTTGTCTGGGCTCTGACCTGCCCACTTGGCAGCTTTTTCCTCTTGTGGAATCACAAGTCCTGCTCCCACTTAGCACTGACCTGTACCTTCCTTCCCCTTCCACCTGTACCTTCCTTCCCCTTCCACCTGTACCTTTTCCAGACAAATGCTACAAAGTGCGTAAAATTTCACAGATGTCAATTATTTCATGAACAGAAATAAAAGAGTGTCGTTATTGAAATGTGACCAAAACCCTTTTTCATTATGAATAGATGTAAATCACATGAGCATTTAACCTCCTTTCCCTGCTTCTCCTCTTGCTTGTTCTCCTCCTTTTCTATATCCATCTGTTGCACACTGCAAGTCCCCTGTGACAGGTACCATGGTGCCTGATCCCCAGCCTTCTTTCTGGAACTTTAGCAGTGTTCAAGAGAAGAGCAGAAAAAACAACAGGTTTGCTGCCCTGAGGGATCCTTAGGCTATGAGATCTTGCCCCAGAATTTCTTGCCTCTATGTAGTAGAGTATACTCCAGGTCTGTCACCTTGCCTCTTTTACACTCTGAAGAGTGTTATGCAAAACTGAAGTGCTGTATAGTTACTTAAAAAAATAAATAAATAATGCCACCAAAACTCACAGTGTTGTGTTTCTGTTTCCTTAGTTTACACAACTGCCTGACTCCTCAAGAGCATCCTCCAAAAGCTCCTATTTTCTTCTTCCAGTACAACAGATACAATTATTTATCTGAAAATGTCTCTGCTTTAGATGGTAAAACAAGAAGTTAGGCCAGTAAGTCTTAGAAACACCAGCAATACAATTACCTGTAACTATTCTTTATAGAATATAAACACATCTTCATTGTTTTTGGAGAAAACTGAAAAATTGCCTAGTTGAAATGTTTTCTCACTCACTGAACAAAGACATTTTCTTTTTGTGAGATGTCCACTACGCACACCTGGGTGATAACAGACAGAAAAGCCTGGCTCATGTGCTCAGGAAAAGCAGCTCACAGCATCCCCTCCCCTTGTCCTCGGCCTCTAAACACAGACTGTGCATCCTTGAAGCTTCCCAGTCACTGGCTCACCTAGTTTTATTTGTAGTTTCTATCAGTAAAAAAAAGGCATTTGACGACATTTGTTTTTTCGCCTCTCTCTTACTCTCACAGACACAGATGTATATGCACACATGTGTATGAACATGCATACAAAACATTCACCCCTACCTCATTTATGAGTCAAGTGTCAGAATGATGCTGCAACACATTATTAGGGCATATTTTTCTATTTGAAACTGGCTAGATTTTTCCCTAACAGCTGCACTCTAGATTTTAATTAAATAATACCAGTTGCGCCTTATTTAACTAAGCCAGCACATCTTCCTTATGTTTGGGTAGATTAATTTTATTTCTTACTCTTTTTCTCTCTCTTTTTTTTTTTTTTTAAATGAACAGGTGTGTGTTTTGATCTGTAGCTTTCTATAGCTAAGCAAACCTTCAAGTCAGTGTAACATTACATAGTCATAGGCAGGGGCATTTTTTTTTCTTTTGCCAGGGCAAAGCTTTACCACATAGTTAGCCGGCCTAATTCAAGCCAACAAACTTGTCCCTGGAAAACAAATACAGGGGTAGTCAAAATCCTTATGCCTTCTGATTTGTTATGGCAAACCAACAAGCAATAAGCTAAAGGCTACCTTCCCATGCATGTTCCCCTTAGACCACAAGAAACAATTAGCCTTTGGAGTCCTCACCTCTGTTGCTGATTTTGCTTAATCTGAGGTGTTCTAGAGAAAGTAAAAAAAAAAAAAAATTTTGTGAATCCTCACCCACTCAGACACTCAGCACCTGCAAAACACCCCATAAAGCAGCCAAAATAAATGTGTATTTATTATCTTTGATATCTGTGAATGATACCTGTGAAAGGTCTTGTTCAAGTGAAAGCTAATGGGAGGCTCAGCAACTCCTTCTGGTACACAGTTTGGGTTTACTTCATGTCTTTTACCTAGGAAATACAGGTCTTGATACATTTGCCTCCTAAAAAAATACTGTAAAATAAACTTCAGGGGGAGAACACCAAGAAAACCATGCAAGCCTGTGGGACTTGCCCAGCTATGTACTTGAACGATTTATAACAAGAAAAACAAGGTGCATTTTCTTTGAAACTTTACTACTGCTTTGTCCTTGGAGGTGGCAAATTACTTCTTTGCCATAATTATCATACACAGCACTACAGGAATAAACAGAGTATGAAAAGTGTGCTACCTGGAAACTGCAGGGTGGAATCAGAGCCCTTGTTGGGCTGGTGGAGGTGGTGGAGAATGGAAGCTTTTACATCCTGACAGATACTTGCAAGAGCAGCCACAGCTAAATCTGTAACTTTAAGACAAACAAAATGGATATGTTTGCATCCACAGGGGAGAATTCTGCTGTTTCTGAAAGAGCTGTGAAGATTTTCTCAGCCATTGCACAATTTGTCTCCATGATACTATGCTTCTAGTGTCATAGACAGTACATCCTATCTGTCATCGAAGTCAATCTCCACAACTGCTTGACATGGCCCTAATCAAGACAGATACAAACCCCAGTAACAAAGGTATTGCTGCCCCCAAAGCAAAGTTGACACAATTGGCTGGTATGTTTATTTAAATGGCTCGTATCTATTCCCTGTTCATACATTCCAAATTGAAGTCCACATTGTTTATTTTAAAGTGAATTTTGGTGTTCCTGCTCCTCTTTGTTTATGGATGTCCGTGTTTCTGACAGCTGACAAAGGGGCATGTTGAAGATTCACAGTATCCACAGCTGGTTGTGTGGTACAGTGGGATTCCCCCACCTAACTGTGGCCTATCTGCCTCAGCCATAGACTCATTGGCCTTGCCCTAGAATTGTTTTTCCTTTTGCTGTGGGCAATTTGCTCTATGTCAAAGTCTAGCAAAAGTGACCCTGGCAGAACCCGAAGTCCTTCTTTGGGTGAAATACACAGGAACAGTGGTGGTACTGGCTTCAGTGTGCTTCACACCCAGCTCAACAATGTGGTTCTGTGCCCCTTAACTCTGACACCAGGCAAAATGGCCACATGGCTTTAAGTGGGAGTAAAATTTGCTTTACCATATAGACTCTGTTTACTTATACCAGAGTAATTCTGCTGCCTTGTTACTGCTGTAACTCTGAAGCTAGTCAGCCTAGAGACTCCTGCTTTTGCAAGCCCAAATCTTTTCCTTGGCAGGATTCTCTCTTGCACACCAACTGGAATGGAGCTAGGACAGATGGAACAGAATCTCTGAACTGAAATACCCAGAATCTCTGGCTTGCGATCAAAAATTTATCAATTTTGGCCATCTTCGGTCAATATGCTTCACAATTTCCCAGTAGTGGCATGACATGGGGATCTATGTTGTTCAACAACTTCACATTTTTCCTTTATCATTAGAAATCTGGTGTCCAAAACCCCTGTGAGATGGTTAAGGCAGCATCATGCTTCTTTCAGCTGCACACACCAAGAGGGAAAGCTACACATTTACAATGCTTACACATCACATCACATCACATCACATCACATCACATCACATCATCTTTTAGTTTACAGAAATCCTCACAACACAAGGGCAGAGAAATCCTTAATTGAGCTACCTGCAGCTGAGAACTGTATAGAAAGAGTCCTGGTGTAATTCCTGGCTATTTCTATTCACCCTTCACTGAAGTCAGTTTGGGCATGAGTCAAATGCTTCAGTAACTTGCAGTAAAAAAGTGTCATGTTCTTTACTTTTACTCTGCAAAATGTTCACTTATAGACCTAATAAATGGTAGCAGTGGACAAAGAGACACTTGTTGCTTAGTTAGACATATGACCTGACAAAAGTTAAGAAAAAAACAGACCCCACAAAAAAAAGCCCTAAGGAAAACAAAAGAAATATGCCAAGAGAAAATATGACACACATACTTTATAAATGTTTAATTTCTGTTGTTTTGGTTGGAAAACAGCTGCAGGTGTCCTCTAATTATATCACCATTTTCACAAATATCAACTGTCATATTTAATTTGTTACATTTACCATCCAGCCTCCTCAAACAGCACACTTCTTTCATTACGCATTTAGTGCCAGAGTTTCTAACATTCAAGCTAACTTTCAAGCTAGTCAATTAATGCATTATTTACAAGTGAAATGTTATTAAAAACAGATTCTTAATTTACTAATGATTTAGTAGACCCCAGGCAATATTCCAATTTGTTTTTATTGAAATTGGAAGAGCACTTAGAACAAAGGGGAAAATAATGTCAAGAATATTTTGGCCTATTCATCTGTGCTGTACTTTCTGTGGTATTATGTCTACCCCTACATCTTCCCTCCCTTTTTTATATTGTATTTTTAATACATAAGCTAACCAGTTGCAGCATGATTGAGGGGAAAGGTCTATGAAAAATGAAAAACAGCACAAACACTATTGTGAGTTTTGTTTTTAAAAAGCACCAGGCAGTCTGGAATGACTCAATACACATGTTCACCATACAATGCAGCATATTTTGATTTACAGCGCTGTTCTAGCAGCACAGCAGGTTAAGAAGGTTAGAAGTCAAGGGAAATTAAATATTATTAGCATTCCACCATTGTTGTTCTGTACAAAAGTATGTAACTTTTCAAATGCATTTTGAAACTCAAATTTGTTTCTGAGGCTTTTAGCTTGTCAGAAACTTTTTACAGGCATATGTGTACTTCTTTTTCCTTACCATTACTTGCTCCTTTTCCCCTCCTATCTGTGCCTGTTCAGGATGTTCATTGAAGACTAATTCCACTTCTACCTTTTATTTTTGCCAAACTGCCACTACCTACATTAACACTGTTGTCATGAAAATGTTGACATTCACTGTTTAGGGCCACTTAATACAGGAAATATCTGGAACCCAGTGGCAATACTAATCAGTTACAAACACCAAGCAACTGATTAGTATTATTACTATTATATGGTGACCATGATAGCTTCAAGATACTTACTTTTTGTGTTTGTTTTCATGTGGGAATAAATGAAACCAAAGCAGGAATTCAGGATCAGGTGTGTATTTTACTCCCACACAGTGGTTTACCAACCACAGATATGCCCGAAACATGCATCTACAGTTTGGTTTTAAGGGCAAGGTGGGGGATGCTTAGTTCAGAGCTCTGGCACTCACATGTATGTGAACACCCAGCTCAGCACAGGTATGGACACCTTCACTGGGTGATCTACATGTGCATAAGGAGGCTTGAGCAGGGAATGTCTAATTTAGGCATAGCAGCTCCAGGGATCTTGGTGAGGCTACTGAGGATGTTACTTGGTGTTTTCAGAGACCAGATAGGGCCTCAGGTCTGGCAGTGTCTACCCACAGAAAGCCTGCATCAGAAAAAACTGTGAATCTGTGGGCAAAATATTACCACACCAAAATACTAAACACCTACCATACCTAGCTCAGAGCTAAGTATGAGAGCCAACCAAGATAGGTCTGCACTGCTACTGCTGCCCTTAAACTGACAGAAAAGGCAAAACTGAAGCCTCTCTGTGCCTCAGACTGTCATTTGAAAAACAGGGATAATACTACTGCTTTACCTCACAAAGCTGGTAAAATGATAAATTCATAAATATCTGGGACAATCTCTTTTATGATGGCAACAGAACTCACAAAAATCAGGTAGATGGATCTGTACCTTTCCCTACTGAACTCTGGTTCATTTGGAAGACCTCCTGTATCATCACCTTTAGGTTTGTCTGTCAAGTCAGATGTACCAGACTGATCATAAAATTACTTCTTACTGCCAGTGCCACAAGAGTTGCAATTCCTGCCCTGTCAACTGGCCCTGTAGGCTACCGGGTGCCAAACACAGCACTAGTTTCAATATACAGGAGGCCAGGTTGGCTGTACACAGCCTTCCTGAGTGACTTGTGGTCAAAACTTCTGCTGCCCTGTTCTTGACGAGCTTGAGGTTCATTGTTTGGTGGAGGTTCCTGCAAAGCTATAGCCATTGTCAGAACTTTGACTCTTATCTGCTTCACCAGAAGCCTGCTGCCCAGAGACACTTCCAGTGGCTGGATCAGAAGAGGGAGAAGAGCCTTCTGCCAGTTGGTGTCTGGTGACCAGTGGTATCCCCCGGGGATCAGTACTAGGCCCAGTCCTATTCAATATCTTTACTGATGACCTGGATGAGGGGATTGAGTCTACCCTTAGTAAATTCACAGATGACACCAAACTGGAGGGGAATGCTGAGTAGGAAGACTGCAGAAGGACCTGGACAGGCTGGGTCAATCAGCCCAGGACACTGGTATGAAGTTCAACAAGACCAAGTGCAGGGTCCTGCACTTTGGCCACAATAATCCCATACAGCATTGCAGACTGGGGGAGGAGAGGTTGGAGAGCAGCCCAGCAGAGAGGGACCTGGGAGATTGACAGCTGATTGAACATGAGCCATCAGCGTGCCCAGGTGGCCTGGAAGGCCAATGGCATCCTGGCTTGTATCAGGAATAGTGTGGCCAGCAGGACTACGGATGTAATTCTCTCCTTGTACTCAGCACTGGTGAAACCTCACCTCAAGTATTGTGTCCAGCTCTGGGCCCCTCACTTCACAAAGGATATTGAGGTGCTGGAGTGGGTCCAGAGGAGGGCAACAAGGCTGTTGAAGGAGAGGCTGAGGGAGGTGGGATTATTTAGCCTGGAGGAGACTAAAAGGGGACCTTATCACTCTACAACTATCTGAAGGGAGTTTGTAGTCAGGTGTGGGTCAGGGTCTTCTCCCAGTCAACGAGTAGGTAAAACCGGGGCAGGTTTAGGTTGGGTATCAGGAAGCAGTTACTCATGGAGAGATTGATCAGACATTGATGGACTGCCCGTGGAAATGGTAGAGTCACCATCCCTGGAGGTGTTCAAGGAAAGGCTGGATGTGGCACTCAGTCCCATGGTCTGGCCAGTGTGGTGCTGTTAGGTCATGGGCTGGACCTGATGGTCCCTGAGGTCTTTTCCAGCCTCAGTAATTCTGTGCTTCTGGGATTCATCCCAGCTATCTTAGTTTAGAGGGAGGAGGGAGGGGTTTGGATTTACAAGTCCCTGCTCTCACTTCTGCTGATGAGCTGTTGTGCTGCATCATTGCAAAAGAAGTAATCAGAAAGTTTCAGACTTTGCAAACTAATGCTGTGTTTATTCCACTTTCCAATCATTCCTCTCTACTATCTGTGTTTCACATACCGTGAAACTGCACTACACTGTGCAATTGAATTAGTTGTACAGTGACTCAAAGGCATTAAACAATGACTTTGATATTTTAAGTACTGTCTAGGAGGGATTTTTAATTCCTTCCTCATAATGAAAACAAGCAACACAAGAAAAAAACCCCACAGTTACACAACCCTGAAACATTGATTTTCTTTTCCATCCTGGGTAGACTCCTCTGACACAGCAGAACAAAAAATATCCTTAAAGCCTTCAGCTTGTTTAGTAGCAAAATAAAAATAAAGCACAATTTTAATGCTACCCAGTAACACAAGAAATAACTTCCTGGTCCACCTCCAAAATCCACAGCATGTTCTAGGAAGGCAAATCCTATGAAAAATTTCCAGATGCTGTTGAGCCTATAAGGCAAAGATTTCCATCCTCATCTAGCTGCAGCTACATCTGCTGAAATGGTCACTGTCTGAGATATGGGGCTGGTTAGCAAAGTCCTGGTATTTCAATTGTTCAGCATAAAACAATTAATTGTGATTGAGACAGGTTAGGGAGTGCCAACACAAATGACTTAGCTGGTAGCTTCAAAGGAGATGTTAACTTTTGACAAGGGAGTGGTGATAAGCTGCTAGAAGGAAGATAGCCCCATTGCTGTCACATCTACATCTGGAAGAGGATGTGCATTGAGCCTGAACACCCTGTCTGCTCCCCTGGAAAGCGAACGAGAGGGAAAAGAGGAGATGACTGTGCTTGCACTCACTTGGGCAGCAGGATCCTCAGGGTGATGCTGAAGCAAACAGCTACTGAGTGGACCACTGGGATGAGGTGCGCCCCAAAATGCCACCCTCACCTCATAGACAGCAAGGGGATCAGCTGCCACCATCCCTGGACTGTGTTGAAGGAGAGCCATTTCTGCCATTGACAAAACACTCTGCAGATGGGTCCTTGCTGGAGACTGTGATGGAAGTGGGGGTGGAAAGAGCAAAAAACGAGTGAAGAAATGCTGTGAAACTATTGGCATTAGCTGCTAACAGCACAGGGCCAGGCAACTAAGTGATGACTCACACCTGACAATAAATACATGAATAGTTGCTGAAAGCTTGTTTGACTTTCACAAAGGAGTTTAAGCAAACATTTGTTTGTTCATTAGTCTTGAGCAACACTTTTATGGCAGGAGATGCATTAAACCTTAACATATATCTGCAACCAAGATACTTGGTTGCTTTACAGATTAAGGCACAAAGCAATGCACACTGTTTACACAGAATGGCCTTGAAATACCTGTAATGGAGTGAGATACAGTTATTAGACACTAGCATTGTGAATCTTCATTCTCTTGAAGGTTAGTTGGGACACCATGTCTCTGAAGATAAAGCCTTAAAGGGCTCGGTTCTACTGCTGCTTGTGTGCCTGCATGAACCTCCAGATTCCCTGGCTAGTTTTAAAAAGCAGATGAATGAATTCTGCTTCATGAATTAAATTATACTGGTGTATGGGAAAGTCATTCCGTGTTACAGCTGGTGCTGTGGAGCACGTAACACTGCTCACAGATTCCTCAGGACAGATCACAGCACAGACGGCTCTGTCCTGCATTTGGAAAATGTAATTTGAGAAGGAAACCCCTTCCCCAAATACCCTGAGCTGACAGCACTGTAGCCACAACAATTTTGTGTATTACAAGAAGCACACATCAGATCCCAGAAGGTGTCTGTGTGTGGGCAACACTATCATTACAGCCCTTTTGTACCCAGCTGCCTGCTGGCCCATGTCCTGTCAGAAGGCAGGGCAGCTGGTGGGCTGTGCTCAGGTCACTTGTTGAGCTCTGACTCAGGAGCTGCTATGGCAGCTGGAACTCAGGAAGAACAATCGTGCCTCTTTTGGTGGTTGCATGAAAAAAGTAAGTCTGAAGTCATTAAAAGCTCCCTCCTGTAGGGCTGCTTTGTAAGATTTATGCTATGAAAGGTGTTCCAGATAAAAAATGAACTTGGATCTATATATATTTGCAATCTACAAAACAGATTGGGAAGATGTTGTAATCAAATCCTCAGTGATGTAACAGTGACTTCATCCTAACTACCCAGATTTATACCCATCAAAATGCAACTATTCTCAAGTGAACAAGTTACTCTTCTCCTCTCTCTGGGTAGTTTCTTTCCTGTGAGCCTTGCTGCACAGTGTAATGTTAGATATGATGAGGGTCAGCAATAACGTAATTACAGACCTGAGGTAACCAATTTATGTGCCTCTGTGTCTTCACCTCATCTCACCAAATTGTAACATAAAAGGTTACGACATGGAAAGCAAAAAGCCCAAGTTGTTAACTTCCTGAACTTGAAAATATTACATTCCTGAAATTATTGCAAGAGCAACATACTTGACATCCTACACAGTTGATATGAATGGAAGATAGCATGCAAATATTTCACAGTATAGTGGCACTATTATCACAATAATCTTATGCATGTATTTTGTATAACAATGAAACCTGTAAATTACTTGATTTGGTATAATTTGTCTCAGTATTTCAGATGTACACTAGTGACACTGGAGGAAACTTCTGTTTGGGGGGAAATGATGCTTCTTATCTTTCAATATCTCTATATACCCACGTGAAAAAATGGGTTTTTTCACTGAAGCCACTGAACATTGACTGACAATATCTTCTACTTTCCTAGATAGAAAATCTGTTCAAAATCAGCTCATAATGACCATGTTCTTCTGCAGTCTTGGTATGGGCAAAGCCAGCATGGAAGAGAGATCTGCTGAGATGATCAACTCATTGTCCTGGCACCAGGGAAAACTGGGGTTTGCTGGCTGGAAGAAGATGAAGTGGTACAGGCAAAGACTGCAAGGAGAGGCTCCTGCTTCAGTAGGACCACACTCCATTTACTCTGTAGTTATAAGAAAGGAGGAGCAGAGTGACTTTTGGGGAGAGCCTAAAACTTGGAAAAAAGGGCAGCTCAGAACAATGTAGATGCTTTTGTGAAGGAAGGGGATCTCAAACCACAGAGTTTAGATGAAGATCTGAAATTTGAAATTGAGGGTGTTTAAATGTTAGATGTTTATCTTATCTCCCTTGCTTTTCTGACTCAAAATATATTGATGCTTCCTAAAATGTAATCCAGCTGGGTCCTGCTAGGAACAGATTCTCAAGTGCATAGTTTAAAAGCTGAAATGGCAATATTTAGAAACAGTCTGAGGAGGCTGCAGGCATGTCTCAACAGAGAACAAAGTTGGGTCTTAGCAAGCCTCAATCCTGTGAAGGATTGTAGGAGGGCAAGCCAGGAGATGGTCAGGCACTGTACCAAGTTAACTTTGCTACACCCACTTGCTTGTCATTTGCTTTGCAACTCAAGAAGGAAGGACTAATAACTGAATAGGTGAAGGCAGTCATCCAAACAGGGGAGTGGCCTCCTCCACTGGACTGTCACTCTTTTTCTCTTTGGTTTTGATGTCATTTAGCATTTAAACAGGTGGCATTTGAGTGGAATCAGCTTCTTCAAACACTGTACTGTATATATTGAGTACCAAAAAGTTATTTCAAGGGCTGTGTTGCTATGTGACTGCAGGAACATCAGTACAGGGAGAAATGTCACCAATAAGAGCCTTTGGAAAATAGAAAACATTTAGCTGTGGTGAGATTACTTTTCTCTTCCTGTTTTTATTGTTTAGAAATACATAAAATGACTGTCATTTGTTTCTGCACTTTTGAGAGCTTATGTGACTCATTATGATTACAGGAAAAATATCAAAGAGGGAAAATATACATAACCCATGGTTAGGCTTAAATGTGTGTCATAAATAATCAGTGTTTACAGCACATTTAACCTAGGTGCAGTACAGTTTTTTCAGTTTTTATTTAAGACCAAATATCCAGTGTTGTGTTTGGAGCAGTACGTGAGCTTCTGACATCAGCAAGGACAGGACTTGCCTGCTGAATGCCAAACAGAGTTTTGCTGAGCTCAACAGCCTGGAAGTTCACAAAACATGAAGCATTTCTTGCCATAATTAAACTGGAAAAAGCATTTGCTTAAAGAAAAAGTTTTAATTACAATTGGCGTTTCCAATCCCAGTGCTAGAGGCGGTTGTCTTACTGAAAATTGATGTCCTTCACGGCACTGGCAATAGACAAACCCAGTGGAAAAGCCCATAAACGTGTTTCTAGGCAAATTTAATATTGGTTTAACCACTGGAGAAAGCACTTTGCTTGCTACCCTATTATTAAAACAGGTTGGAAATGGATTCACACACTTTCCTCTGCTGAGTTAATTGTCATATGGCTGGCATCACAGACAACATTTTTCAGCAATGTGGCCACCTCCAGCATTAAGCACACAAATGCCAATTGCAACTCAACTGCTTTTGGGTTCTACTGCCCTTAAGAACATTTTACAGTTTATTTGTGATGAAAGACAATTCTTTCCTGAGAACAATAGATCTACTCATCCAAGCAAAAGAAGCGAAACTAGGAACCAGCTTTTCAACTCCATTTGAATTGTCAAACTACTGAGTGCTTACTGTTAAGCAAACTTGGGCCCTATCTGAAGGCATGAATATTAGGAACTCACTCCATGCCACACATCAAAGGACCTGTGCCTGGCTTGAGCTGATGAGCACTTTCACTTAGTTGCCAGCTCCAAAAATCCAGATGAATGTTGTGGCTGAACTGTGTGCCACACTGCTGCCCTCAGCTTCATCCCAGGGGCAGCTCCTGGCAGTCTCTGCTGGGGCTCTGACACCAGAAGCAGCATGTCAGGCCTGCCTCAGAGTAAAAGCAGTTCTGTAGCCCTGAGTCCTGAAAAGGGGCCTGAAAAGAGGTCTTGAGCCTGTGAGTATACTCAGTATTCACCCAAACTTAAAGAAAAGATTATTAGGTCTGTTGTGTCCAGCTGTGGGATTCTAGGTGCTGGCCAGAATAAAGTTGTGCGACAGTTTTAATCTTTACATTTACAGCTTTCCTCTCTGAGCTAGAGATCTAATCAGGACTGGAATTAATAACTTGTGATGCAACACATTAGATATATATCCATCTGATACAGCCTGACTGATTAAGTAGATGGGGTGAAGAGGTTTGGGGAGAGGAAGACTCCCAGTGCTCATGTTGGCTCCTCTCCCCATGGGCTGCACTCACTGGCTCTCTGTTGGAAAGCACTGAGGCACAGAGCTAAGGCTGCATGGGGTGTAGGATGGTGCCCAGAGTGCACTACAGGGAGTGGGAAGGGTAGAGAAGAATGACAGATCCCTAAGGGTACCCCCACACATTCCCCATCTTGACTTTTGTCTGTAGGGAATGTTCTTTGATCTTCGGCTATCAATTTAAAAACAAAAGCCAGCAACAGAGAATTTGAGTGAAATCACTGGTTTTATACCAAATATTGGGCCAAGGGCAGGTAACCGGGACGTTTTAGGTCCATTCATTGGGTGTAATATAAAATATACAGTGTATATATGGACTATTTTACATTTTGAACAAATTTGCTGACATGGTGCTTTCATAAATTAAGAAACAACATCTGTACTAATCATAATTCCTACAGAGCATATTTCCAAGTGACAGACATGTGTAGGATTTTATCCAATCTGGCAATGGAACCAATTGTACCTGAGTTACCTGACCAGTAACAGCTGAGCAATCAGATAATGTGATGGATTAACATTTCTTATAAGGGATTTGGCTAAACAAATGTGATTGACAGAAAGATGCAAGGCAGGATCAGCCCATGGGCTTGCTCTCTGAGACAAACAAACAAATAAATTACTCCTGGCCCAGATGTAATCTCACTACTGATCTCAGATGGAAGTGGACCAGTACTGTAGCCTAAAACTGAACTACATTAGGAGAGAAATAGAGGTGAAGTCTCTATGTCCTATTGTCCCTTGAGACAACAGTGTCCATTTTAATGTTTTGTTTATGTTTTAAAGAAGTACAGTGCCTGGACTCCAGTATACAGAAACAGTTTTGCAGTGACGTTCCAGGGATTGTGTTTGATAGAGAAAAAATAGTAGATATAAGGAAGCAGGCTTCACTTGTGACCTTCTGAGGGTAACTGTGAACCACAATGAGGAAAAATATATGAAAACCATCTTAGATTATATTCTCATCTGATGTAAACAGGTGTAACACCATTGCCACTTCAACTCATAATTCAGAAGACAACCTTCCACATCTTTAGAGCTCTGATATTAGTTCAGTGTTATTTTAAACACTTTAATCTACAAACTTCTCCAGATAATTTTTGGGTTTGCTACAAATGCTATGATTTCTGCCCAGAATTTCTACAAAATATTTTTACAGAGTAGCTAATCTGGACCTGGTATGGCTCCTAGCTACATGCATTTGAACTTCATTGATGGAATGAATTAAAATGGATTAAGCATATCCTGCACATTTTTGGCAGGGGCTGTTCTGCTGCCAGGGGACTGCTCTGCTGTGCTGCAAGAGTTCTGGCCCCTCTGCCTTGACACTTGGAGACAATTTATACTGTCTGTTTCACCCTTGGAAAGACTCACAGATGGTCTGCAATGATACCCCATATTGGTTTTATGATAAATGGATATCATGGTTGTGCTACAGTAAATGATATACTGCTTTCAAGGACAGAGGAGCTTCTGTAAGGTGCATCTAACACTCAGCCCTTTTTACTTGTCTTCAGCTTCTTCTTTTAGTTTTGTTTCATGCTGCGAATTTATCATACCAGACCATTTGGATCTCTTATTTCTGCAGATTCTGTTACTTTGTCTATTCATTTTGCAGATCATATATCACAATCTTTATATTTGAAAATATGCAAAAGCAGCTTACATGTCTTTGGGTGGTTCTTCACTATGACTCTGGGAGCAGATGGGTCTCACATTGTTGGACACTAGCTCCACCTCACCTAATACCTCCTTCTGACTTAGAGACTCTGCTTTGTATCTTGTTGAGTAGCATTTATATGCCTATAAAGAGGACACAAATGCTTCTTCTGGGACATGTGATAGCTTTTCTTTTAAGGACAGGTGACAACTCAAAGGGAAATCAACAGAAAATCACGCATGAATCCCATGGGAAATCAGAAGTATGCCATAGCCTGGCTCCTTAAGAGGCACAACAAGGAATAAACCAAAAAATAAACTCTTTTGTCTTTACTATGGAAAGAGAGTAGTAATGACACAAAACTCATTGCATTAAAAAATATAAATACTTTACCAAAATCAACCAGTACATATGGTTTGCCAGGATGCTAAACAAAATCAGGTAAAGTTTGATATGGAAAAGCAGACTCCCTTCCCTTCTCCTGCAGGTGTTCTGTGGCAGCAAGCAGGATGAGGCAGCTCTTTGCCAGAAAAAAAACCCAACTCCACTCCTTCTCCTAGTCCTTGATGGACTGTGCCAGCTTTAGGAGCCCCCTCCAACACCTGTACTGTGTGAAGTGATTATTGTTCAATGAAACAAGCTATGCCACATTCTCGGAGGCATACATTCTGCTCAGGATTTGCTGCAGTCCCCTGACACTGCCACACTGCCTGTGGTGCAGCACATGGAAGGTGCTGAGTTTGTCATTCCTGTCTAGGATCAGAAGTGCCCACAAATTCTGCCAAAAGCAAATGAAGAGTTGGCAGAGCCCAGGGAGAGTGGAAGTTTATATGAATCACATCTTTATTTGTGAGAAGTTTGAGGAGGAACATGATGTCAGGTTAAAACATGTTCAGAAAGGAATGTAGCTTGCAGGACTAAACTGAAATTAATGTGTGCCTCTACAAACCCTGCTGCAGTTTTTGGCTCCTGTGACTGGAAAAGGGGAGAAAGGACAGTTCTAGAAATATAAAACTATAGTTCAAATGCTGCCAACTAACACTGCTGTGCATGCATGGGAGAAATAAGACCTGTGAATATTCAGAACTCTAAGAAACCCATACTAACATTCTGACTGATTTTTTCTAACTACATTCAGACTGCAAGATGCTCCAACTGTTATCATAAGCAGTAATAATTATAAAAAAGAGCCATGCTACTAAAATTTACACTGCTTTTTTTCTGGCATTTTGCAGCACAGGAGAGCTCCCACACTTACTGTCATTTTATCTACTGGTAACTAAGAATACTTGCTGGATTACGTGTGTTTATTGTATAGATTTTTTTTTTTTTTCAAAATATTTTCAGAGAGAAAGAGAGACGGTGCTAGGGAAAGCTTCAGAGATATTACTATAAGGAAGTGACAAAAAGAGAGGGAGGAAGATTTTTCTCTTCATAAGAGCTAATACAGTTTTCCCATTCAAATGAAGTTTTTTGTTTAAAGATAAAAGAAAATAATGTTCAGATACTGTAACAGCATCCCTTACACATGTACAGGACAGTATGCATACAGTGAAAACAAACTGGGAAAGGTTCATGAGACAATTGCTTTTTCCATCTTCTATCAACAAATCACAAAGGAAAACTCAGGTGATGAAATCCAAGCCCAGTTATCTTTTCTACAGAATACTCTCTTCCTAAGAAAAAGTTTGCACTCAATGAAAAAAAAAAAATAAAAAAAAATCTGTACAATGTGGCTTTTAAGCAGCTTGCATGAAGTTATGGGCGTGCCCCTTTCCTAAATTTGTCCACATTAAACTTTGAAAAGGCTGATGTGGGAACGATCCACAGAAAGAAGAGCCTGTGTTTCATTTTGTCCATAAATGGAACTGGATGCATGGCACTGGATTATGTGGAATGCGCATGGGATCCTGCTTACACAGCCTGTGCACAAACCCCAAATGTTTGCAGGCGTAGTTGAAAGTGAGCTCTGCTCAGAGCGGATGTTTCTTTTCTGTATGTAATCCTACAGGAATGCCAATCATATTAGTAATTTTACATCACAGCAGACTGGTTTTGCATTAAAACTTTTCTGACGTGGAGAATATGGGAGAAGATGATGTGCAGGATGCCTTTTAGAAAAGCACTGTTTATCCTCTGGTTTCACCCCCTCTTTTTTTTTCTTTATTTTTTTCTTTTTTTTTTTTTTCTTTATTTTCTTTTTCTTTCTTTAATCTTTTTTCTTTTTTCCTTTTTTCCTTTTTTCTTTTTTTTTCTTCCTTTTTTCTTTTTCGTTTTTCCTTTTTCTTCTTTTTTTCTCTTTTTCTTCTTTTTCTTTTTTTTCTTTTCTTCCCTTTTCTTTTTTTTTTTTTTTTGTTTTTTGTTTTTTGTTTTTGTTTTTGTTTTTGTATCACTGAATTTACCATGTGGTAGTAACTGGATGGCACATAAATGAGACCATTCAGAATGCAGAAAACCTCACACTGGAAGTTAGTAGGCTGAAAGGATCTCAGAGGTCCTTTCCAACCTGGGTGATTCTGTGACTCTGTGATCCATTCCCAGAAAATCATAGCTACCTTTCCATTTGAGAGAACAGTCTGTCTAGTTTTTCAGGGACCTTGGATTCAGTTCTGACCTTGCTTAAATTAGCTTTGCCTGTTTGACCACCATCCCAGTTTACAGCAGTATTTCTGAGAGGTCCATTCTTTCTCACTTGCATTACAGTTCAGCACAGTAAGTGATTTAAACTTTGTCTGATTTGATGTAGATATGATTTAGCAGATGTAGCAACATGCTCTGCTGCATTTCTCATAACTGTACTGGTATTTCTCCAAAAGCAGGACATGTCCAATAGGACCATCTAAATATTTAGCACTGTTATTGCTCTAAAACACCATCTGATTGGTGCATACATGCTAAAGTTCAGATTTCTTCCTGAGCTTCTCTCTCTGCCTCCTTGATCAAGGAGCTGGAACACTGGGTGCAGGACCACTTTCACAGCAATACTCTCACCTCAGCTGTGCAGGAACTGTATAGTCATTTACTACACCATATCCCACCACTGAACCCCCCTGTGTGCAGTTCCAGGTAGCTTTGGAAGGCACCAGTGTGGTGTAAAGAAGGGTAATACAAAATGAAGGTTTGAAACGGCCCCAATTAATCAAACCCATTTTCCCACTGCAGTTAAGGCTGAATAGAGAATCCTCCTTAAATTTCTGCACAGGTGTCACAATGCCTGGTTTAGATCTACTCCTTCTTGCCCTCTGCCAGTGAACTATACCCTTTCCTGAAGCACACCTGAGCTCACAGCAGTCGAGCACACAAAACCTCCTGTGAAAACTCCTGGGAAACAAACACTGTATACAGTAATCCAGGAGGAATAAACCTAACAGTTACTGCTTGATATTTGAACATCATTTAATGAGTGCCCAGAATTCATCTGTAAATGCACATTGTTAATTTAGGGCCTGCTATTCATTAATTAGAGGCTTACTGGCAAGTGCCATTGAGCTATCTGCAATGTTTAAGGTTACATCAAGCCCAAGTAAATGGCTTGCTGATAACAAGATGCATCCATCTTCATTACTTGGCCACTCCTGTCTGAGTTTGCTCTGCTTCCTGTAAGGGCTATGTCACTTGGAACTGAAGAATTAAACTTTTATCCAAACCAGATTCTGCACTTTCACCTCTTTTTATTCCTTGAGTAGTTCCAATTTATTTTACTTAAATGACATTGGATTACCTAACATGGAGAGGAGCAGTAACTTAACCTAAAACAGTCTGCAGATCTTTAGTTCTGGGATAGAGTGTTGCAGTGGGTTAACATTTATAGAAAACATTACATTTGTATTTCATCTGATACTGGTCTCGGTGTAAAGAAAGAGTTTCTCATTTTTCTTCTCATAAGGTTACAGCTTAGATAGGATAAAACCCCAGAAAAATACAGGAAATTAATTTTAAATCTGAAGAATAAATATCCCTTTTTGTTAAAGTTTATTTTTGCAATGTTACACTCTCAAAATATATATCATTTAAGGCAATCGTAATTCAAGTGAAATAATTCACAAACAGTATAAAGACATTTCCACGCAAATCCTCAACTATACACATATGTCTGTGTGTGTTAATCCAGGGCAAGATTGTGCAGCTGGTCTTTCCCTACTTTCTATTAAACATTCTCTATTTCGAACAATAATGCTACTGCCTGGGTCTAGGGAGATGGAGTTGAACTTAATCCACAACTTCTTAAACTCACTATTCTCCCTTAGAAGTACAAGTAGAAGAACTTAAACTAGGAAACCAACCTCTTCTGGCAGATGGTCTTTTTAAATAGCTGCTGCTAATATGTGTAATGCTACCTGGCATGATTGTTTGCCACATCAGGGTGCTCACAGGTACAGACTTTTGCTCTCATGAGCCATAGTTCAATTTTAAGCATCGCTGCTTGGGATAGGTAATTGTAATCACAGTGGAAAGAAAGATTTTGGAAGCTGAATCTCAAACTGTGTGTCTATATACAAAGGGAAGAGATGGAGAGGATGGTTGCTGCAATGACAGCTCAAGGGAAAGTATCAGAAAACCCTTCTGCCATTGAGTTGGCACGCTTATCACAGACTGGCAGTGTAGATGGCAGGTTTCACTGAGGAAAAGCCTTTCAGGGTGTTACTGCCAGCTGGTCCAGAAAGTTTATATATTTTTCTCACATGTAAGCAAGTAAAGGAAATGTCAGCTGAGAGGGGACAGGCAGGGACCATGACTACGGCCAGTGCAGCATCGACCCTGCTCAGCCAGGCCAGTGATGCAGAGTGCACCACTGACGCGGGAGGTGTTGTGCTGCCTGTGGGTACCCACCCCCCACACCACCTAAGACACAAACAGCTGTGTGAATAACAACCATGGTGAATAGCAACTTTAACATTTACAATCAAATTCTAGAAGTTGTACTCATGCATCATTCTTCCATTAGCCTGCATCTTTGTTAGATAGTAAATGAGAAAACAAAACTGAAAGGGTGGGGAGAAAAGATAAAGCAGACATAAAGCTTGCTTTGTAACATTTAGACACAAAGTTATCTACATTATCCATGATTGAAACAGACAATCTTAAGCTGAGTATTTCTTAAATTTACCAGAAGGATGACCTGGACTCTTGAGGTAAGTGCTCTTTGAAGCTAATGTGCTACTGTACAAAGAAAGCTTTTTTTCCCTTTGAAAAGATAAAGCTAATATTGTGGTGACACAGGCTACAATGCTGCCACTGAAATGGAGGTCAAAGCTGAAGGTTCTTTGCTAGCAGAAAGATAGATTGAGGTATTTAAAATTTTTTTTTTATTATTATTATTCAAACAAAAAATCTGTTGTAGCATCCTAAGCTATACATGGAGGTCTCTGGATAGGAAACCACCCATCTGTCCAATTTCTATTATTCAATATTGCATTAAAAAAAATAGAGGAAGAAAAAGAAAAAACTTTAGGTATCCTCAGGTCAAGGCGATTTTTGAAAAGGTTAAAAGCTGTTCAGAAGGGCTACAGTATCCATAAAGACAAATGAGATTATATTTAAAGACTGATGTAGAAAAAGCAATAATTGAGATAAAATACTACCGTCTCAAAAGGTTTTAGACTGAGGAAATGCTGATATTAAAGCAAAGAAATTGAAAGACTTACAGATCAGCCATCACATCAAACACTGCAGAGAATTTAATTAAATTTGCAACAATTATGTTTATTTTTCATGTTTACTAGTTTTTTTACTTTCTTCTACCATTGTTCAGTTAAATATTTTTCTAATAACTTGGGGAATATTGTGATTGTATGTTTCCAAACACGAGCTGTCAACTGCTGACCCCTCTGTTCCCTGCCTCTGTAATGTTAGAAGCCTTTGCCCTGGAAAGAGTTACGATGTTTCAATCAAACACATTGTGAAGTTACAAAACCCATAACATGATCTGGATGATGACTGTTTGGATACACTTATAAAATATATTTTAGAACCCCCCAGGGAACAGAGACTGGGAAAAAAAAAAAATCACAAGCATTACTCTCTGCTGTTGGCCACTAATTGAATGAGTAATCATTACTTGAGATGAGTGTTGAATGTAAAGCCTGCTGTTAAGGTGTACGGTAAATAAAATGCACAGAAGTCCAAAACCACAAAATAGCTGGGTCAAAGCATCACTGAGGCCCTGAGACATAAGCCATAAAAGTATCCTGAGCACAGGATCTCTTATTTTGCCCACATAATTTTAGTATTGCAACCTACTAAGAAATTACTATATAGATTTCAAACTCTGCCCTTTTCTCCGCTGTGACTTTTACTCAAGATTTACTAAGTCTCAGAGGCTGTAGTAATTATTACCAAAGGGAGTTGTGATAGAGAATCGTTTCAAACCCAGCCAAAAAAATTGCACCAATAGCCACTGAAGAGCTGAATTTGTCTTTTCTGCCTGTAACACAGGAGCCTGTTCATGTGCTGGGACACCTACAGTCTCTTGACTGTACTGGGACAACTACAGTCTCCTGATAGATCCAAACAGTTTCTTAAAAACGATGTGACAAGCAGGTTGTCTAGAATATAAGTGCCCAAACTGCAACACACAGGCCAGTTGACAGTGGTGCAAGGTTTGATGCAGAGCTAAAAGCTGTTTGCATCTCTCCCTCTTCACAGTGTCACGGATGGCCATTGCCACAGTTCCTGCTGTCTGAGAAGCAAAAGCAGAATGGGAACACAGAGGTTAGAAAACATCTTATAATGAAAAGCTCATTGAACTTAGCCATTCTGCGTATGCAAAGGATTTATAAATGGAGCTTGACTTCTCTCATGTTAAATCCCCTCTCCCTTCTTTTAGAAATTGATACCACCATACACATAAACTAATTTTCACACAGATGATACCACTTTGCGTTTCGTGGATTGCTCAGGATCTCTTCTATTTGAATATCCTGTGAATGGCCAATTTGCAGCCTCCAGGGTGTGTGACTGTCCTCCTCAGTCACTTGGGATTTATTCTGCCCACTTACTAAAAAGCCAGAAACTTTGGGACAGTCATAATTAGGAGAATTACAACAGGTGAAAGCCAAATTGTCCACTGTAAGTAAAAAATTTTTAGAGAAGACATTAATTAAAAAATGTCCAGTGGTCTGCAGTGTGCTTGTGAGAAGCTATCATGAAGAGGTTTCTGGCTGTCTGAGTAGTGTGATGAAAAGACAGTCATGCCATGAATTCACCATCTGCATTGGAAAAAATGCACATTCCTTTTGATATTATTTGTATCTGTTTGTGATAGGCTTTTCTTTGTTACCTTTTGTGAAGGTGTCCAAGAGCTTGGCTGAAGGAAATTTCTTTTATATTAAGAAAAAAAAAAAAAAAAAAAAAAAAAAGTTGTTAAAATTACTTTCTGAACTTGCATGCTTTGTTTTAGTTCAGCCCCTGGGGTTTTCAAACAGCTGAGTTACCATCTACCAAAATCATAAAAAAATAAAAATGATATAGAAAAGAGCTATGAAACATATATCAAAAGAAGGGGCAAGCCAAGAAAGAAATATGCAGGTCTGTAAATTATAATTTTAATTTGGGACCTATGACAACCCTGACAATGCCCCTTTATGTCTCTCTCTATTGTCTCTATTTATATCATGGCATTTTTATTTCCTGTTCATCGAGCAAATAAGGTCTGTTCCCAGCACTCAGAGTGCCAGGCTACAGCATTGCTTTAAGTCTCCTTGTAGTGATTCAGCCACAAATGAACTAGTCCTGCAATGAGATGCTCCTTATTCTCCCTCAAAAATACAGAATAAAGAAACTCATTGCTCATGCTACAATTTTGATAACCTAACTGGCAGAAGTTATTCAAATTTGAAGCTTCTAAATGCAGCAAGATCAACCTGGCCATCCACATAAATAATTTTGACATGATAAGTATGTGAGTGCGATGATAACTGATAAGTGAAGCAATTACCTTGCTTTTTTGGATTATATTAAATGAAGATTCTGATAGAGTAATGAAAAGAGACAAAGCAGACAAAAAGGTGACTGTAGAGCTTTTGGGCACTGTGTTATCTCTATTATACCATATTGAAATAGAGAAGCTATCACCAGTCATGCTTCCTACGTAACTTCTAGCTTCTAACAGTGAACAATGAAAAAATTGTCACAAGACAGTAACTGATAAATTGGGATTGGCAGTGATTTTTAGAAGTGTAAATAAACTTATCAGCCCCCTCACTCTCCCTGAAAGGCAGTACAGTTTGCAGAGGATCTTGTATAGTGGTACGTTGTAGCTTGCCAGGTCTCTCTTCAGTTACCCACCTCAATTGTCCTTTGTTTGGCCACCAGTTTTAAGCAGCCAGTTCAGCATAAGAGTTTACTCCAGCATGAGTATTCTTTCTGTGGTGTGCTACAGAGCACTTTGCTTTTGTCCCTGTGTGTTTTCTACTTTGGCTGTTATCCTTCTTTCCTAATTCCTGCCATTCCAGTTAGAAGCTGCTCTAATTATATTTTTTTATGCTGGCTTTTGTTACAGGCAGAGGCATACAAAAATATAAAGAGCACCTCCAAGCAAAGGTGCCCGTTTCTTAGTTTCTAACAATAATTTTGCAGACATTGAGAACCACATAGTTTAATTAGACTTCTCCAGAACTGTGCTATTTCTTTCTGAAGTCGAACCCTGATTCTGCCTGAGATTTTGCTACTGATTTTGACAGGATCTGGCCCAGCATTCTTCTTGGAGGGGGATCATGTGCTGAAATTGATATTTGTACATTGCATCCTTTCCAGACGAAGCATAAGTGGAGGGGGAATGTCATTGCCTAGTTAAAATTAATTAAGTAACCTAACACAGTACATCTGGGGAGAGGACAGAAGGGGAAAGGAAGTTCTCCTTGTTCTCTGTTTACCATTTAAGCTCTGCTTCAAGCTGCAATAGCATCACAGTGCTGTTACTAAGGCCTTCTGTGCTCTGCAGCCAGCTGGGCCTAAGGGCAATGACAGAGTTCCTGCTTTGAGGGTTTCATTGCTTTGGGATGACTGCTGTATTTTATCCGTGGTTAGGAACATGTCAAACTTAGAAAATTCTTTTGATTTGTCATGCCTGCACTGGACAAGGCAGGGAGTTTGGATATCTTAATGACACCATGCTGGATTTTTAGAAACCTAGTACAGCATAGGAAGCAGTTGAGAATTTTGGAATGGAAAATGGACACAACTTCCTTCTCTGATGTCAGGAACAACAGAGGGGATCTGTAATCCAGCAAACTGACAGCAAGCATCTGCCACCCTTCAGCTTCCCACCCGGATATCTGCAGCTGAAAATCTCTGATAATGAAGGCTGAGCATACTGACAAACTATGGTCCCCACTGAGTGGCTCTGCATCGCCGTTATTAGACTTCAGGATTAATGCTCCACAAGGGTGTATTGTTCTTGTATGTTGTTTATTTATTCAGAGTTTTTGTGTTGGAAGGCAGATCACAAACCAAATTTTACTTCATGAAAGTGAGAGTCTGTTTTTCCTGCTGCTTTATAGGAGTTAGTGGATTATGTAGTAAATTCTATGGCTGCAGAACTGCATTTAAAATAAACTCAACGTTAACTACTACCTATTGTTCCACAGGATCAATTGCTCAGATCCATCTCCCACTGAAGTCAATGTTGAACCTCAGACTGAATTCAATGCTCCTGCTACTTATTTCAAAGGAAAACATTTTAATTGACTTGGAACTATCCAGGCACACATACATGTTGCCCATGTAAACACATTTTTGTTCCTGTTATCCGCACTACCTGTTTCCACTCATAATGTTTCTTTACCTGTACACTCAGTCTACACTAAATCAGTAAAACTTTTTATTCTAATGATATTGGGCTTTCCCAAAAGTTCAATTTTCAAGTTTGGGAAAGCATGACAATGCATTACCAGTCCTCTGGGTGCTAAAAGAGAATGCAGTTTGGCTGGGGAGAGACCATCAATCAGTGTAAGATGAAGCAGAACGGTCCTTCCCCAAGATCTTGGCTGTCTCTCCTCCTCCCTGCCTCAGTGATGCTGGCACAAGTGCTTACCTCACCACACTTTGGTCTGATCAGGGAACTGAACTGGCTAGAGACAAATCTTTCCTCTGGGATGGAGTTGGTTTCCAGCAGTAGCAGTGGCTTTATCTGTCTCAGCTGTGGAGCCACACCAGCTGCAGCACCCATACAGGGTAGGCAGGAGGAGGGGAGGCTGAGGGTGGGAGGACATATCCCTTTTGACAGCTGTCTGCTGGTTTGATGACCCGATTGAAGCCTTACAGCCTCAGATCTGATCACACTTAGGCCCACGGTCCCTGGGAGGACTGCGCAGTGAGGAAGCGGAATGCATCTAAAGATGGGATAAGAGGAGTAAGTAAAAGAGTATCTTGCTTCCTTTTTCATCAAAACGCTAATGAACCTACCAGATACTGTACTGTATCACATACCTGAGCTAGGATGCTCTGTACAGACTATGTGAACATTCTTTTTGCCCTCCTGAGGTTTGTCATTCCACACCTTGGCTGCTACCTGTACTATGCTCACACACTCAGCCCTGCACAAGACCTGATCAGGCACCCTGAGCTGGGTGCTACCAGCAACATTGAGGGTCCACACTCTTCCCCATATGTTCAGAGCAATTTTCCTAGCAGTTGCCCAGAATGCCAATGACATACAACCATTAGCAGACTCAGGAATGTGAGCAAACATAAAAATGACACATTTTAAATTCAATTTGCTGGCATCAGTTTATAATCAGGTAAAGAGCCTGTATGGGTTGTATCAGTAGAATTGGGCTTATGGCAGCATCCATTTCAAAAGCACTCATATGACTTAGAAATTTCCAGTCTCAAATATAAGAGTATTAGGAGCATAAATATCCTTGCTTTGCAATGAAACACAGACCCTAGAGTCACCAAGGTGCTTTCAGAAGTCTGTATTTTGCCCTTGAGAAATTGTATTTCCCCAGTCTATTTTCTACTGAGACATGGAACAAACAGAATTACTAGGCTATGAGAGTTGATTAAAAAAAAAAACAACAAACCAAAACAACAACAACAAAAACCCCCCCAAAACCCCCAAAACCACATGATTTGCTAGATCCTGTTCATGATCAGTGCTACAATCAAGGAGAAAGACTATCTGCCTTTTCTTTTTGGGAACTGTGGAATGCAGGGAATGGACAGATAGACCAGGGTGGAGGTTGTTCGCAATGCAATAGATTAGATCAACCTCTTGTCACCTAACACAATCACAACACTTTCCTTTCATCTTCACTTTTAGCCATTTTGGCCTGCAAAAGATAAAAAGGTAGACCAATTATGTGGACTTAGAGCTGTATGCCTGAGTGATGGTATCAAAACTGAGAAAAGAAATTTCTTTGTATGTGCAAATTTTTCTCAGACACTTCCCTAGTGTTGGCAATTTCTTTTCAGACTGACCATATGTTGCAGAGGAGTAAGGAGCAAACCACTTATACGTGTTCCTCTGGAACAGGTATCCCTAAAGAATGACCATCTCATGGCCACCTATAAAAGTATGGCTGATACTCTTTCACCTCACACTTATACATATCCCATTTTTAGCCATTGTTCATAAACATACTTTTAAAAATGTATATTGTACATCTCTGAACTGCCCAAGTCTGCTACAATTTCCTACACAACTTCTCTGAGAGCCTCACTTTCCAGTGAGGGTGTTCATGCATTTTAGCATCCTTTGCCCTCATCAAAAGTATCCCAGATGCAGCAGGATGCCAAGTCCCACAGAGCAGAATATTCTGTAAGACTTCAGAGCTATGTGGCTGAAGATGCAGGATGAAGGGTGGGAACTGCAGATCAGCTGGCTGCTGAGCTGGTATTTCCCCATTGCTTTGCATGGGAATACTGATACATTACTTTTGGTCTACTGCTGTAGTAATGATCAGATATGTACAGTGAGATGTTTGGTATTGATCTATTCCTAACCAGAAATCTAACTAAACATTCTCTTATGACAAAGTGTAACTAACCATTTTGTTAACTACTACAATTTTCCTCCCCATATTTATTTTGACAGTAGTGTCACTAGCAGAAAACTATGTCCTTAAATTGCTGTTACCTATTATGAATTACAAATTCATACATTTTTGACAAATCATTATATTCTCCTTTTAGCAGCATGTTTTCCAGCAGACAGCTTTTCAGAAAAAAAAAAGGCCATCTACTTGAAACCTGAGTTAGGAAGGTCACACACAGAAGATAAACTATATTGGACCTAATCAGTATCACATTTGACTGAATGCAAAATTCTTTTTCTTTCCTCTCCTGGGTAAGGTTCTTTGGACACTTAGATGTCATTATGAGATGGAGGGGGTGGGGAGAAGTAGAAAAATAAAGAAGAAAAGGAAAATTAGAAGAGGGGGAGAAGAAAGAGGAGAAACCCAGAATGGTTTGTAATAGTCACTGACACATAGGTGGTGAAGGGGGAACAAATGGACTAAATGTGACCTGTTATCTTCTACAATGAGTTTTACCCATTTAAAAATATCACCTTTCTCTCTTTATTGTGTGATGAGAAGAGTGAGAATACACAGAGGCAGCATGACACATCAGTGGTGCTCTGGGACTCAGTACTGGGTTTTATTTTACCATATCCCGAATAGGTGACTTAGAAAGGAGAGGTTGTTGAGGCCAGAAATCCTTGAAAATGTTGAAATTCAAGTGGCAGCTCTTCATATGCTTTTAAAGCTGGAATCAGACCATCTGCTCTGTGCGTCGTTTAGCAACTTCTATTCTTAACTAAAATACTTTTTGAGCCAGCTGCTTCAGCAGTGCAGTTCCTCCTTTCTGCCCAGCAGAGCTCAACCTCTGGGTAGGATTTATGGAGCTTTTAATAGAGTGCATTGCCCAAGCAAAATTGAGGTTCTCTTGCTGGGACAAGGTTTACCAAACAGCAAACAAGACATGTGGCACTAATAATTGCTTGCATTAAGATGGGTTTGTATTTTCATGTTGCATCTCCCACTAGGAAAAGGTGGGAGTTAAGAACAGAGGGGCTGAGCCACATGTGACCTTAGTACACTTACTGACTGCTTCTGTGATTTGTATTTGCAGAGCCTGATTGGTCCTGAGCAGAATTCTTTGTTTCTTGTCTGTACATGCACTCCTGGGCTGCTGTTGACTCTTCAGAGGTGTCAGATCATATTTTCGAATGACAGAATAGGGGAGCAAAGCCAGATCACTAAATTGTTTCATCTGATCCATGCTCTTTGTATAATGGCAGTAACAGAGTCAACTGAGTTGACAGCTCTGCTGTGACAGTATAGAACACCTGTGTTTCTTAAGGTGGTCAGTAGTTGGTCCAATACTGAGCATTTGGTTAACTTCCTAGTTTGCTTGTAGAAGTAGTTCAGTCACTACACAGACAAGTACCCTACTTTAATCTCCTTGATGAGAGATTACAAAGGAATGATGGGCTGAAGAGGAATAAAATTCCAAATGCCGTATCTATTTTCACTCACTGACAACAGAGTAATATCAGTGAGACAAAGATTAGTAATCAGAGGAAGATATTATTTCTTAAAAGCCAACTTTTCTCCCTGGTTTAAAATGACAGTGAAGCAGATCTTCAAAAATAAAATAAAAACTTCATCACTGTGCTATCCCAGGGATGGATTTCTGTGGTATGGATCTATAGGAGGTGGATTTCAAAATTAAACAAAGCCACATGGAAATGACTGTGGTGTTCATATGTAGGGCTATACATACTGTGTGTACTTGGCTGACTTGGGTAACGACACAAAAAGACCAGACCTAACCACAAAAGGATGAGCAAACTTGACTGCATTGAAATACTCATGTAGCTTGTGATACTCAGTGAGCTTCTAGAGTCTCATAGCAAGATAACAAGTTCAGCTGCTGTTAAAAAAATTATAATTTTAGACTTCATTACAGATAAAAGTTTGAAAAATTACTGAATTCACATATATTGTGTATTCTGTGTATACCTTGTATACACACTGTATGCAAACACTGAATAGATAAAAAGAGCCCAAAAGGCACTTAATACAAACCTCATATTTCAGTCTAGTTTCATAATTTTAGGGCTTCTGAATGGTTTTTGAATGTATGGGTTTGGCAAAATACCATCATCATAACTAAGCAACAGCTTAATAAATAAACCTAGAGGCATTAAGAAGATGTGGAATGTAATGTCAATAAGTAATAGATAGGAAAGGAAATTCAAATAATGAATAAATTTGAAGGAAATTATAATTTCAGAGACATATCATGATAGAGACAGAGGGAAGGGCCTATTGCTTAGTTACTCTGCTACCTTTATGAATAGCAGAAATCTACCATTGATGTTAATTGACCAGGATCAAGCCAGCACTGAGGAATTTAAAAGCACAAACCTTTAGTATATTTAGGTATTAATGGTTACTGATAATTTACTTGGGTTAAATAATCACTAGCACTTGGGATATTCTTTTGCAAGGGAAAATGAAAATGAAGAAAAGTGTAAAAACATCCATTAGGTAAAATATTTGGGATCATCAATGGACTGAGAGTAACCCTCATGACCTTTAGTTCCCCAATGTGAAAAGCATCTCTGTGCATTTCCAATTTTTTTTTTCCAAAAATATGTATTGCCAAAATGAGAAGAGCCACAAAATACCCATGCACAGACAGTGGATATGGAATCCAGCCCTGACCAGACCACAGCTGTGTGGATTTCACCTAATTCTACCAGCTCTGTAAACTCATTGTCATTTCCTCTCTACTATTGCCCTTTTTCTTGGACACCAAAAAGTCTATTCTAGGCTTTGATCACTGAAACCTAAGCATGACCAATCTCAAGATAAAGAATACCTGACAGCCTGACCTGTGTGTTCTGCCATCCCAGGGGGTAGAAGAGGTGGACACCCGATTCATCATTCAGCAGCACCCAAGAGTGTTTTAGGGCTGCTCATGGTTCACTCCCTCTCTGGTGCAGCTCTTGAGACTGAATTCCCACGAGGATGGTTAATAATCCTTTTCATTCCAGTCCCTGTTCCAGTCTCAGTCAGTCCCAGTGAGAGGCTTGTTGCTCATCACATCACCTCCCCAGGCAGGTCCTCAAGGTGTCAGCACCAGCTCTGTGGAGGCAGATGTGCCACCCGGCAGCTGAGCTGCTCTAATGCAGTCAGCCTCTGCGCCACACAGGATTTCTCATTTTCACCACTGTCTTATGAGTGAAACTTTCCAACTTTTGCTGTTGGTCTGTCTTTCTTCATATTTTCATCAACAGACCTTTACCTCCTTTGCCTGCCCTTTCCATTTTTTAGAAAACAATTTCTCTTTATTGGTTGTATGATTCAATAAAGTTATTCTCTTGATAAGTATGAAAGGTCTCTTTCTTCTTGCCACTGCAATGTGCACTTCTGCAGCTTGCCATTGCCATGGCTTCCGCTTCAAACTATCATCTTTAAAGGTCACTTGTTTCCTTACACATGCAGTCAGGCCCGACAATAATTTAATGACACCTGAACAAGCTCATATCAAAATACTCACAATACGATCATAAACAGTTATTAAGCAAAAGAAGAAGAAAGAAAACATGTTTCTTTTTGAGAAACCTGCACCAAAGATATTAGTTAAAATGTTAAAGTATATTAACCAATTACATAAAACCCTTTCATATTACCTTGCTTCCTTTCAAACACAGCATGGGCTATTTTGTCTGTGAACTCAAGTGGAACAAAAAGCTGCAGAATGCAATTTGTGTCAGGAGCCAGACTGCAGAGGGACAGCTAATTCTAATTAGTGCAAATTCCCCACGGGCCAGCGAGAGGCCTCGCGCAGGAGCCGCTGCCGACGCCGAACCCTCGGCCCGCAACAGGTGGGCAGGGGCACCCGCCCCGGCGACAGCTGAGGGCAGCCCGTTTGCCGGACACCCCTAATTACTGGTGTGCACATCCAGCCTTTGAATGTGGTGTCTTTTAATATTCTGCTGGACTAAGGAAGACTGGATCTTCTAATTGGTTAAAATGTCGGGGGTGGTTAATCGGTTAAAGTGTCGGGAGTGTTTGCCAGGAACCACTGGGTCACAACGCCGGTCTCATGCCATACACACGGCCTAAGACTCTTTGATGATCAGAGCAAAAAGGGTACAGAAGGTAAAAGGAATTACTGGGGGGTAAAGTGTTGGCTGTCTGATAGCACTGGTATTCTAGTGAGCACGTCCCTAATGCAAAGTATTTCTGCAACTCATTAATATTTAACATTTGATGCATATTAGAAATATTCTTTTAAAATTCTGTCATCGATTATCAGAAATAATGGTGGGAAGGAAGGCACGGATCATTAACCTAACTATCAGACTTCCCAGCTAAGCCTCATTTTGAACTGCTTTGTCTAAAGCAAACTCAGGGTGAGACTGGCAGCCTGGTTTCCAGCCTGCCTTCCGTCAGACCTGCTCCCATTCATGAAAACTGTTTCTGTGAGAGCACGGCCAGCCCTAATGAGAGAGGCAGCCCTCCCACCCTGCCCACAGGAGGGAAGGGAAGGGAGAAGATGCAACAAGATTTTATACAGCATGCCAGTTAGAAATGTTTTTTGAAATAACTGAGCAATGAAGTATACTTCACACAGACTTGGATTATCTCATTTGCAAAGTTTTGTAACAGCTAAACACCTGTGAAAAACTTAGTTTTAATCCTGATGATTCTACAAGGAACATGCTTAGCTACTAGAAATTTCAGCGACTGGGGGTCTGACACATGAACTGTAAAAAGTGTTTCACTTGACTTGCTTTTCTCCAGTTGCTAGCCGACAGGAAGATATGGCAGAAGGAGAACTAGTGAAGCCTCCAAGGAGCTCTGCTTTCCCCGCTTCCTGGCAGGCTGATGCTTCAGAGGAGTGCCAGAGCTGTCCTTGTGTGCTGGTGCAGCGACCCAGCACAAGCTTCTGTGTGTGCTGTCCTCGACACTGCCCAGGCTCATGTATTTTATCCAAACGACACCACCAGCTATGCTCAACAGCTATACTGTATGCCTTTGTTCCTCTGAACTAAGGGCTTTATATAGGGACTTTAAATAAACCTTCATCATCATTTCACAGCAGTCTTAAACTAACAGGGTTCATTTCTCTGTTTTTACTACATTTACTTTTACTGCACATTACAGCTAAAAACACTCCACAGTGGTGCGCCAACTACAACTTTGTCACAAGAATGATTTTATTAAGAAAATGCCTCCAATATGACCTCATAGCACTTTCCAGTACTATTGTTTGGGTTGCACCAGAGGCTAAAATGTGGCTTCTTTAATAACACATTTGCATAAGTTGATCTGAATGATTTCTGTGTGATGACATTACTCCAGGGTTGGCCTGTCATCTCAAAAAAGCCTGAGGTGTTGGTCCCAAAGAGATCAAACTCAAGAATTAACTAGTCTTAATAAAGCAGGAACATCTCTACAAGCAGTAAAACAAATTATTATCATTTCTTTTTGGCCATGGTCTATGCCAACCTAGAGAAAAACAGAGCTTTCAAACACTGACAATCTGGTATATTGAAGTATGACCATTATTTTTTATTTTCCACATTTTTGGTCCAAAGACAGTTCTGAGTAATTGATTCCCATAATGAGCTATGGTTCGTTAGTCAATTTAATTTATAATTGAATTGGATGGATGTAACTCTGTGTAAAATTGTCTCTGAAGAATCTGTTTTGTTCGTCTGTTCAACTTCTGACAGGGATGGAAGAAAATCTAAATTATTCCCTCCTGCAAGAGGGAAAAAACTCGGAAAGTCTCAGCTTCCCTTGTGAAATTAAGAGGAAAAATATTTTTAATAGTTGCCAGGCAAAAATTATATGGCTTTGCTAAAATCTATACAACCCTGACAATTAACACATTAATGCCTGGAACGGTGGCTTAAAATGAAAATCAAAACATGAGGAAATGTATGAATCAGCAGTCTTGGCTGAACAGCTGGAAGATTACTCCTATCCACAGACAGACATTTACTAGTAAGTCATATCTTACTTCTTTGTAAATAGTGCAAAATCTGGAAAATTTACTTCTCCATGCTTTTATACCCATATTCTAATCATACAGTTTCACTGGGAACTCCCTGGTGGGAAGAATCAGACCCAGTTGGTTAAATTTTCCTTCTGTTTACAACTTGGAAACCTGGAGTAGCTCCCACTGCCATGAAATGCAGGAGTGCAGTAAATTCAGTTTGCTTTTGTAAAGAGATTTGGGAATCACTGTTTTACTCCCTGTGGGCACTCTCTTGCCATTGCAAAGTTCATGAAATAACAGAGCAGTAGATGAGAATGAATTCTGCTTGAGAGCAGCAGCAGGAAAGTAATACCTTGTTTTAGGATTTTGAAGATGAATGTGAGGTTCCATTTTTAAGTTAATTTGGCCCTGGGGTTCCTTGGTCCTCAAGGTCCATGCACACCCAGTTTCATTCCTGAGGAAATACTCAGGTTCCCATAATGTGCTGAATATACTTCCCTCCTATTTTTTCACATCTAAAGAGAATTATTGAGTGTCTCTGTCTCTGCTACTGCTAAGATGTAGCAGTATTGAAAGGTACATTTAGCTTATAAGGAAAAGAAAGTGAATGAATTCATTCAGTATTTGTATTTTTCTGTAAAGAGATATAGCTACTTGTCGTTGACTGTGTGTTAGCAGACATATGCTAACAGTAAAAGAATTGCTACACTATTATGTAAGTGTAGTATTTCTTATAATCTAGACTCATACAAAAGCAAAATACACATTCCCTGCTTGCTGCAAAAATACAGTGTACCGAGAAGCATTGCAATGGGATAGGTGATGATGATCAGCTATTATCAGTCCCAACAGGCACATATTTTTTTCTTAACAGACACAGGACTGCTGCTCTGAAAGCCAGGCACAAGGTTTTTTTAGTTCAGAGCATTTCACATTGCTTTTTAGAGGCAGGCATGACACACGGCTGCACAAACTCTTATGGCCTCCAGTTAAGGGGTCACTTAACAACCTCATTTGTCTACTTTTGCATCAAGTTCCCAATAAATTCTTATGGGCAACAGGCTCACAGGCTCCTTATGTTATCCAGATAATGTTGGTTTTTTTCCTTTTCCTGTAACAGTAATAGTAGAAGTGTTGTGTCCAATCTTCATCATATTTCAGAGTTTGTTTATAATGTTTCTGACCTTTTTTTCCATTAGCAGGTATTTGCTCTTGCAGAAGGGATATGAGTCAAGTTCAGTGACTGGTCACACCTACCCGCCTTTGATGAAGTATATGAGGCTGTAAAGGTGGAACCAAGGAGAAAATTTAGCTTAATTCACTACGTAAGAGTTACCATAAGCTGGTTATTTCTGGGCTATGCTATAAGGCTGTAACAGCAGAAGGAGGCTGGATATGTTGAAGACTGTTCTTATTCTTAATTACTACATTGTGGCTGAGAAATTCTTTAATATAATTCTTTAATATAAGTAATTTTTAGCACTTCAAATGCATGGAAGACAATAAAAGTTGTTTCTAAAAAATGTTAAAGCTGACATCAATCATTTATACATAATGCACAAAGCAATGAGGGCAAACTCTTCAGAGCAGATAAGAGATGTCACAGCAAACTTATGTTCCAAGGCAGTGGTATCAGTTACCATCGATCACTTGGTAGCCAGTGGAAGTTACATTTTTAGTTTAGTCTTTAAACTCTTTTGACTGCACTACCAAAAGTATTGTTTTAATCTAAAGTGCTAGATCAATATTTCTGATCAATAAGCATTCATTTCCAACTAACAAGGACAATGGTTAGTGGATTCCTTTAAACATTTTCATTTCAAGGAAATCTCTGCTCTTCTAGAAATGAGATCTCTAGCAGAGTACAAGGAAAATTAGCACAAAACAGAAGAGAACTTCAAGATAAATTCAGCTCCTATCCAGCGCATTTTTTTTTTCTCCTATGATGCTAAATCAGAAAATATTCTGTATGACTTTTACATTTCAAGTAATTATAAAATTCAACAGCATTACCATTAATTCTTCCCACCACAGTACACAAAGCCAAACCAAACAAAATCCAAACCACAAATGACCAAAACCAAATTGGCAAACCTCACTTGTTGATAAATTAATCCTTAGTGATAACATAGTACAAATCAACAAGCACAATTTAGAAAAGCACCCCTACTTCACTTGGTTGCAGAATTGTCATAGCTCCCACGGGCTTCACTGAAATCCCTCCACTCTCAGACCAGATGGGTTCAGTCTCCAGAATGGCAACCTCTTGCCCAGCTGGTAGCCAAGAGCTGATCCTCTTTAGGCTGAACCTTTGATCTTGGCCACAGGCAGATCATGAGGACTAAGCTCTCCTTCCCTGTTCCCCAGAAAAGCCAGACACCATTTTGCCAGAACACCTGGAACATCTTTCTGTCCCTCCCTGCTTAGTCCTGGGCTTTTCAGAGTAGGACACAATTCTGCTTTGAATGTCCCAGGCACTCTGTCACATTTCTATGAAGAAATTAGGACTTCTGCTGCAGTGGTGCGTACATATCACTGCCTTTTATTTTACCAGTCTAAGTAGAAGAGAACATGTTGTTTTCAGTGCCTGCAGCTGTGCTTAGCAGTTCCCACTAAAGTCAACATTCTCCAACTTTCCATCACCCCCACACAATAATTTGCTTCTTCTCACACTCTCTTCTCAAGATACAGGCTATTGTTTACATGGCAAGAAATTACTAGAGCTAAAATTTTAAAACAGCTAGGCTGGGCTGTCAGCATCCTGCACTGTGGCAACTATGTGCTTGGTGTCCTCCATCCCCTCGTGGCAGTCCTGGCACTGAAGCAGTGGAAGTTGTTTAACTAGCATGTGCAGGCACCTCTTGCATGGGGTGTAAAGTGAGGCTGCTGCAGCCACTGTGCATCCCCCTCCATTGGCATCTTCCCCAAAGGATGGGTACTTAGGGGACCTGGTGGCCCACCTCCTGACATGTGCACTGACATGGTGGTGTCCTGCCTATGTGACACTGGCTTGAAAGTGCAAAACAGACCAAAGCATAAACCCTGTACTTTTCCTTCTCCTTCATGGCTGGTGGCAGAGCTGTGGTTTGGATCGAGTGCAATTAAAATACAATAAATACTGTATTCTATTGTTCACACAGGCTTCATTACCCTTCATACATCCATGGCATTACTTTGGGTTTTGAATCAACCCCAAAATTCAGAGCTAAGTCAGCCAATACGTCTGTTTTAATTTGTATTTATCATAACCAGTGGATTTTGTCTGGATTTTCCCCAGAAACATAAATCAGGCAAGATTTGCAGAAACGCATGCATCCTAATGAACTTTAGGATGAGTCTGGGCCAAGCGCAGTGGTTCATGCCATCTTTGCTCTTGATTCCATAGATGAGATATAGGAGAAGCCAGCTGCTAAACTTGGTTGCATGAAGACTAGACTTTTCTCACTGGGAAATGATGGGAAAAGAATGCTGGCTCTATTAAATACGAAGTGTCCCCTCAGACACAAGGCTTAACACAAAATGAATGGGAGGTCAGACTTTTGTAGGGCTATTAATCTGTACTGCGACTTATGCAGATTGGAAAATACATGAGAAATGTAAACAGTGTTCATTCTGCATTAGATAGCAGAAGATATGCAGAGGCTGAATAGATAACCTTTTGTGAACACTGTGAAGCTGGATTTTATGTGAGAGCTGCATGAGCCCTCCTCTTTATGGTGCCTATTCATCTAGTGCAGTACTCAAGTACTAAGGAGTCGGCAATGGAGGAGGGACAAGAGGAAGAGGGCTGCTCAACAGATTCATAAATTTACCATAAATGGCAAAACTTTCATAGACTTTAACTAAGCCAAGGAATTAGTCCTGCTTCTAAAGGCAATACAGCCAAAATGATATGGGCAACACAGGACTTTGGGCAATACTAATCTACACAAAAAAAGTGTCACATTTATAAAAACCCAAAATCATGCTAAATCTTAACACAATCTTCTACAGCATAAAATGCCTATTCTATTGCATTTTACACTCTTTTTTTTGTACAGTTTCTTTCTGCCAATCTATTTTGGAGCTTTCCGCCTTCTTCAGGTGTTCTCCAGTCACAATTACATCCTTCTTTTAAGACACTGGCTCCTCTTCATTTATTTTGCTGACCATGCCTTTTTCATCCATCACTGTAGTCTACTCAACTAGTCATGACCCCTGTTTTTCCTTCTGGTCTCTTTGTTTTGCTTTGCTTCTCTTATTCCTCTTCTTTCCCTTCTACTTTTTTCCCCACCAACTCCTGTGTATCTGTCATTTATTTTCTTTTGTGTAGTATTCTCTTTTTTTATCTCATTGCTACTTCCTTTTCTTTTTTTCTACTTTTCCTACTTTTGTTCTTGTTTTCTCTCTGTCATTTCCTTATATACTTCGGTTCCTAAAAGTGAGAATCATATTTGGAAGAAAAGTAGGGAGTTTCTGTCATTGTGTAAACATTTTCAAAATGGTTTTAAAAAGTAGAAATCAAGTGCTTCTTATCAGTAAGAACTTTTTCTTTTTCTTTTTCTTTTTTTTTTTCCTTGCAGGAAATAGACATTTCCTCTGGGCTTTGACAGCAACATTCCAGTTTGGTTAAAGTCAACCAACTACTACATCATCTCAAAGGTCCATATCAGAAGCTGATCAGGCAGAACATAGTCAGCTCTTCACTTTCTTGGCTTATATCCTTTTCTTCTCCTAACTATTTTCCCACTATTACATCCCCCAAAACCTTCTCTGCATGTTCCCATAACATCACTATGTGACTAAAGATGATGCAGTATCCCTCTGCCATCCACTCTGGCTAGGTCTTCCTCTAGCCCCATCCAGAAGAAAAAGACATAGATGTCTCCCACCCTTCTAAGGCTTGTAACTTAGGTGCTCTGAAAGCACCCATGTCTTTCTCATGGGCAGTTCAGCTCTCAGGTTCCTATGCTGCACTCTGAATGGCAGTTCAGTGAGATGTTTAATAGTAGTTAGAACAAATAATTCTCTTTGAGCTCACCACCTACCTGGTGCTTTGCAGTAAACACCAGGATTGTAGTGACTTCTTCCATTGCTTATATCAAATCAAAGCAGATGGAAAGAAAGCAGAGAGCAGCTAAACTAATACATTACAATAGTCTCTACAATCAGCCATATCTCTGCTGGAATGTGAAGACTGCTACAAGCCCATGCACTGGAATCTGGGAGCCTCACTGTCCTAGGTACCTGAGGTATGACACAACTAGCAGTGCGTACAGTACATGAAGAATATTAAACACCTGATGTTACATGCTTTGGGGGAGTATTTCCCCCAAATAACTGTGGGAAATATTAATTATTTATGGAATATTTGCATAACTGCATAATGTGTCTAGATATAAATAACAGATTATTTGCATAACTGCATAATGCCACTAATCACGGGAAGAAAAAAAGAACAAAATATTTCAGGTATTTGATCAAACTGTGTCATATGTGCTCTACAATTCTTCAAACCTCAGAGAGAAGCCGAAGTACAACTAAACTCTGTACTTGCACATTTCATAAGAGGAACAACAGGTAAATTTTCAAATATATTTCAAATTCTGTGTAAACAGTAGTCCAGCTGCAGGACCTTACAAACCCCTACAGAATGCATGGTGGTTTGCCCAAAATTGGAAGAGAAAACCAAACCACATGCACAAAATGCCTAAGTTTCTACAACCACAATTCACACCTCTGTCATTCATCCTATGTAACAGTGTCACTACTTGTCTCCTAGGCGACCATTTTCATCCTCACATCAAAGTGCTTTACAAGGGAAATAACTACCATTCTGCAGACAAGGACACTCAGGCCAAGAAACACGAAGAGACTTCCCAAAGTCAGAGAGTAAGTTAGGGCTAAAAGTGGCATCTCAAGGATCTCCTACTGTCCTCCATGACAGGCTGCATCTCACCAGGCAAGAGGAAACTCTGCCTGACCATTAACACTTGGCTAGATGCACAGCTGCTCTGCAGGCCTGGGCTGCTCCCTGCAGAGCTGCCCACCTCCCCCTTGCCATTCTGCCAGACCCTTTGCAGCCACCAAACAAGTGACCTTTGGGAGGGGTGAGACCAGCTCCACCTCTCCTGCCTAGGGGAGGAAGAGACTCTGCACCTGGGGATTGGTTGCATGCAGGTCTGGGTGTTGGGTCAGGGAAACAGGCTAAAGGGCTGTCCAAGACTATGGGTCAGCAAAGCTAAGAACCAATCTGAAAGGGAAGGCAGCCCCATGATGTACAGGCAGATGTCAGTCCAGACATACAGCTGTGTGCACATTCTTTCTCCCTGTCATCAGAAAGCTCAGAGAAACAATGGGGTGATGCTATTTTAGCTCAAAGGCATCACTAAACAGCAGCAAAACTAAAAATATAAGCTGAATTTGCCATTTGCTTTAATGTTCTCTAATAACTGCTGTTCTTTTCTCTGTCAAATATTTCCCAATAACTGCTCTTTTCTTTGTTAAATACTATTTACCTCAGTGCTGGAGTTGCTAACATACACAACACTGACTTCATTTTTAATGGTATTTTAGTCTCATTTCAGAGCCTGATTTCCCAGTATAAACTCAAGTAACAAATGTATAATTATTCTCATAAATAACTCAGCACCTTACAGTAGTTTCAAACAAGTTTTCCCATAAGGCACAAGTGCCCTATATTAAATTCTTTTAAAGTATAAGTTGATTAAGGTAAAAATTAGTTGTTATTACCTTATGGACATTTTAGTTTTCACAGCATTTCAAAACTGGTCTTATCAGGAATAGATTTGTTGCCGCCCACTGTTACAATCATCAGGAAAATTAATAATCATGTTCGGTCTGACTATAAATCATTGTGGTAAAGGCAATTAATTTATCGAGAAAAATGAAAGATCTGTAAGTAGTATTACTGTGTAAACTACATGTTGTGAAAACTCAGATCCAGTACAGGCAAATTACAAAACCAATGCTCCTAATTTCAGAGTGTGATAATGGTGGGTCATCCAAGGCTGAATGGCCAGAACTTCTGAATAAATAACGCTGGCAGCTCCTGGCAGCTTATGGTTGTTGTACCATGTTTATGCTGCTCTAATTCTCGAACCTGATAAAAGCATACATGCTAAATTACAAATAGCTGCAGTTGGTTACATTTATTTATATCCTTGCCATTACCCAGGGCAGATTTCTATAAGCATGCTTCTTCTTGGTTAAGACCATGGTGGTCCTGGGGAGAATAGAAGAAAGATGTGTACACATGCAGACTACCATGTGCCCATATGCCCATGGTGAGCTAGATTTTTATTTCTCTACCAACACATGCTACAACCCTGCAAAGATGGATTTGCCAAAAGTTACATAAACATAGCATCAAGGCCATAAAGTTTAGTTTGTGTCTAAAATAAGAGGAAGTAAAGCTTTTTTTTTTTTTTTTTGGCTCTCCTAATAAGATGGTATGTCCTGTTGCACTACGAAAGGTACTGTTATAGCAGACTGAAACTCAGTTTTGTTTGTTATTTAAATATGTCAAATTATTTCCAAAACCTTTGGATTTGAATTTTCAATATTTAGGAAATCAGTCAAACAAATTCACATACCAGAGCTATACAATAATATTTTGCCACCAGTTTTTAGTCCATAAAAGAAATTATTACCTAGGGATTAATTTCAGTTGAATTCATCATACCTGAAAACCTTTGCACAACATTTAATAATGCCTTGGACTTGAGGCTACAGGCTGGATAAAGTCTACAACATTTACCCATTTGTTGCTGGGTTTTCAGAAGCCAGAATGAAAATGCATATCAATGGAAGTAACCAGGAAACAAAATGTCTACAGAAATGAAAAAATATAAAATAATTCATATTGCTAATATTTACATAGAAAAAAATGGAATAAGTTTAAGTAAATGTTTTGTAACGACATTTTAAAACGATGGTTAGGCTTTCTTTTTTAGCTACTTATAAAATGTCTCCCACTGCTTGATCTAGCTTTGCAATAAAGTACTTAGAGTTGTAAATATCTACACTTCACACGTAAGTCCATTCCTGAAGAAGAGTATATCCAGGAATAAGGAAGCTCTCCTTTAGAAAATCTTGCAGGATATTTTTAATATTTTCTAAGATGGCAGCAGAATTAGACAAATTATCTTGCATATCTCACTCATTTTCTAGCAGTAAAAAGAATTTAATAGGCCATATGAATTGCATTTGTCATTTACTAAATGTTAAAATGTGTGAAGGTATAAACTAAGTATCCATGAGAAAATGTACTTAGATTCTTTACTGGATGAAACAGCATGGTACCAGAGAGCTACTGCCGGTAGTCAGAAAAGAAAGCCCAATTTCCTCATTAGGAAATAGATGTAAATAATTCAGGGATGTGATGTGTTCCATTGATATACATGATGCATTTAATGCATTTTAAATAGCTAAAGGAAACTCCAAAGAAAGATACCTGCTTCCACAAAGATCTACACAGTTTCATAGTAATTTATGGGATTTTGGACCGTACTGCTGTACACAATGGTGTGATTATTTACTAAAGACAAACTTGTGCTTAAAACATTGAGAAAACCATTAAGGGATCTCTTTGCACATCCTATAAACTTGCAAGCAGACATACCAAGATGGTAGAAATAAATATACTTGCCACTTTGGCTCTCCCCTTTCTTGCCTGTAACCTCTGGAACTTGCAAACGAACCTATCAACATCCTTAGCTATTTTTGAGTAATGATTCAAGTAATTGCTGTTAAAATTTTTTTGCAAGTTGTCAGTAAATGTGTAGGCTTTACTGGGCAATAACTGACATATTTCAAGAAGTACACAGGCTATTCATATGTCTGGATGAGTGGTCTGTGTCTATCTATTTTGCTTATACAGGCTTAGAGGGCTGGGACTTCCCACTGTACATTTGTTACACAGACAGAGAGGTCTGAAATTCTCACATACCACCCACATATGCCCGAAACCTGCTGTGTACTGTTAAAGTGTAGCTAAATGAGTTCTTTCATTTAGGTTTTAAATGACATTTTCATTTTAAATATAAAGATTGAGACATAGCCAAATCTGTTAGCATCTAGGTTTATACGGTCATTACAGTGCTCTGATAAATATCTAGGCATATCATATAGTTGAGTGCAATCTATCTAATCTATCTGTCTATCTCCTTGCAATTCTTCCCATATACGGGACATAAATCTTAGGCAGGGATTTGAGGATGTATTAGGATAGTATCAAAAGAGATGAAAATCACAGCTGTTCCAGCTAAAAGCCCTTCCTGATTTGTTAAACAAACATAAGACCGAGATGAGAATTTCCCAGATTTACCTGGTTCAGCTGTATACAAAGAGTGGTTAAATTAAATGATCTTTCTCACAAAGGTCAAAAGTTAAGTGTCCCTGGTTACATGAGGCCTCATGCCTAATGGGATGATAATCCAATTCTATGGCATCTAGAAGGAATCCTTCTAGTTATTAAATATGCATGTCTATCCCAAACAAAAATATATCAGAGCGGTGAGAAGTGGAGCTAATATACTGCACTAAAGTTGCAAAAATGTCAACTTGGAACAGAAAAGCAGAGACTTAAAAAACAAACTAAACCTCCCACAGACAGTTCCAAGGGGTAAAAAAAAATAGAGAATTAGTTGCAAAGTCAAATGCTCATAACAAAACCCCAAAGAGGACCACTTTCACACTGAAGTTATGTGACTTTTCCCAGGCAATGTTTATTCTAATTTTCATGTAACATTTTAATAATCACATTAACTACTGGTAAAAAAAGAACTTCATCTTGTGGGGTAGTAACGCCACAGCAGGTTTTGCTTCCACAGAAAATCACCCATATTATTTGCAGGATTTTCCTATTTTCACATAGATAAAACTGCAAGTCCCAGTTGTGAACAAACAAAAAGTCATTTTGGAAATTAAACTTCCTTTAACCAGAAACCTTAGCAGCAACCAATCTTTTAATCCTTCAGAGCTGTTAACTGCCAGAAATGCATACAGTTAAGATCAGTAAAACTCACAAGAACTTTTAGTAACACATTTCAGCTCTCTTCCACTGTATCACACTGCTTTCCATCAACAGCTTGAGAAATTCTGAACAGGTAAATGAAAGAGGCAGATGTCAGACTCTCTGATCAAGGTGAACATGGGGGAATGTTAACTGCATTAAAATGGGACTATATGCCAGGTTTTGGATGCTTTCGGCAAAAGAAATCAATGGTTGATTGTAGCCTCTCCCAGATATTGATCACTTTCATCATTAAAAGTATGGACCTTATTTGTAATTAGACTGACACACTTTGTCTGGAGAGCCACTGGTCCTTGTTATGCCCTTCTCAAGTGGCTTATATAGTGTAAAACCTGGAAAGGTTTTGTTGTTTATTTTCCTGAAACACCTTATAATTTTATCTCTCAGTCATCTGATATACTGATTTTCTTTTTCACTCACTGTAAAACATTTTGTCCAGTCCTTAATTAACATGTAGTGTTAATTATGCACTTACTCCCTTATTGAAATCAGAATATCAGAGTCAAACACAGATTCCCAGCACAGTTTCATAATAACGAGCACAAAGGTAAAATCTCACCCTTACTGCTCAGTGATCCCTTGTTTATACTGTAAGGACTGCAGTAGCCACTTTGGCCATCTGGAAGTCAGGATCAGTGCCTGAAATTTTCCAGAACTCATGTTTTCCTGAGCACAGTTCCCCTTTCCATACACACAGATAGCATTACTCATTCCTAGGTAACTTTGCACTGGGTCACCCTACACCATATTATAATTGAACAGAGTAGCTTACCAATATAGATGAACTCTTAATCCACCAAAGACCGCTGCCGATTTTCATTCCCGTACTGTCCCCCGTGCAGCCATGACTCTACATCAGATATCAGCACTCGCCTCCTGGGAGAGTTTTAGCTGGCACCATTCCCCTGGTCAGCACACCAACACCATGCCAGCACTGGAGAAGAGTACAGGGCTGGGAACACATACTGACAGAATGGCCTCAGATGGCTGTGGAAATAAAAAATCAGTGATTCACTTTCTTCTGTCTGAGCACCTTAGCCTGCTAACCAGATACCAGGTTACCAAAATGCTGCGAAGAGAGGAAGCACAGGGGGAAAGTAAGAGAGCTCTGACACCGGCTGAAGGAGGGGGAGCAGCTGAGGAGTGAGGGGAGTGGTGGCTGCCTGGACATGGTTCCCTTCCTGTCTGTGCCAAGCTCCTGCTGCCAGATCCATGGCTGTTTCCTACCCAGAGTGCACAAGGGGCTGAGTGATTCAAGCTGCTGGTCAGCAGCCCTTGGGAGGCAGAGCTCTGCTCTGGGCTGAGGCCCATGGTGCCACCCCAGCAAGGAAGGTGGGTTTGGTGATTTACTTCACAGCTACCTCCCCCTCATCTCACCCATCTCCACCAGCAGCCGCTGCCTCTCCATGCCCTGAGATTTCCTGTGTGGCAGAGGCCAGCTGTGAGTTCAGCTCTTCAGGGCCCTGCAGGGGCAGGGTGGGAGGCAGGACCTGGCTGCCCAGCACTGGTGCTGTTTTGCCATTGAGAACGTGGTCCCAGGCACAGCATGAAGCTGGCCATGCTGCACAGCCTTCTGCCACGGACTCCCCTGAGTTCTGGCCTCCTACTCCTCTGTGAATGGGCAGCTCAGAGACACTCCTCAAACAGAAACAGGCACCTCAGGGAGCACAGACCAGCAACCAAGCCTCCCTGTATCACCTAGGTGTAGATTAAAATGAATACAGAAACATCAAAGGATCCAATAAACCCTCAAAACAATGTATGTGACTTAACCAAAGGAGCTGGAAAAATAACTTCTGCCTTTTTTCTGATTGTTCTTCCCCAACAGGCAACACAAACTCTGCTTGGCTTGGCTTTGTACTGAGCACCACCCGGCCTAGGGAACCAAACACCAAGGAATAACACCACAGAGACAGCAAGCAGCATGACCTTTCATATGAAGGCAATGAGGACTGTGTGATATGGTTGCTGTACCCCAGTTCTGCATCTGAGCAACAGGACTGACAGAGCACAGTCCTCTTTCAAGGCTAGGTTTGAGGATGAAGCAAGGAGTAGAGCTCAGCTGCAGATTTCAGGTTGCCATTTTAAGATTTTCTTCATAAGAGAAATTCTGTGAGACTCATCAAGTTTCACACATTCTCACGTTACTTGTCACTGTTGTATGTGAGCACTTTAGTCCAGCTGTTGCATTTGGAACCTGTTGCCATGGCCCAAAATCTCAGGAGATTTTGGATGTATATCAGTAGTTCCTGATCAGTTTTGGGACCAACATAGACTTCAAACTACTAAGACATTTTGACATTTTTAGATAGAGATTCTGCTTTGGACTGATCTTTCTTCCTGTACCAAAAAATCACTGTTTAGATCATTTCCATTGAAGTCACTCTCAGTGCATTTGTCTTCTTCAGTATATTCCCAGTGTGTTCTTTGTTGCACCCTGTTTTAATTAGTGTTACATAGTCTTGTATATTCAGCAAAAAACCCCCAAAATATGACAAATGTGATTAAATGCTTCAGTTTTGAGAACATCAGCTTAGGTAAGCTTTTACATAATAAGGCATTAATAATCTTTTGCATAGGATATAAAACAATTTTCTGTGATTGATTAACTGTGTGCTGATCTTAACAATGATAACAATGGATGAACACTTTACTCATTGTGTAGGCAGATACAGTTAGAGAGATACACATAAAAAATTACCATAGAATTTGAAGTAAATAAATGTTTTGGTCAAATATTTGTTCTTTTATCCTTGGAATCTAATGATGACAAAGTTTATCGGATATTTTACATTTTACTCAGCAGCAATCGTGGTTATCACTGATAGATGAGAACAGAGAAGAATAAGGTTATGAATTCCAATAAAGAAAGCATTTTACTAAATTTGTATGCATCGGTGTGTACGCATTTGTGCCTGCAAACTACATATTATACTTGAATGAAGCAGGGGAGGATGAAAAACCTCAAACACCCCAAATTAAGTAATGCATTAAAAGAATGTTATCATAATGTGTCTGGTGTGTATACACACCAGTGCTCTCTACTGGGTTAAGTAAGAAATGCTTATCTTTGACCCTAAATGCCTACACCTAGACTACATAAAAATGATTTTTCCTTAGCTCACTTTGTAAGAATTTGTTTACAGAGCAAGTAACAGGTTTTAATACTAATGCTGAGCATAAATTAAGGTGGCTTGTATCCATCTTGTGTAACCTAGTGCCAACAGCCCCTTTATAAGGCAACTGCACATCAGCCAGAATTACTATAAACCAGATCTAAAATTACATCAGGACTTTTTTTAAAAAAGCTACTACTCATTTGAATGGTATCAAACTGCCTGTGTCTTTGTTTCATGTCTCTAGTCCCCATAGGCAGAGCCATCCCAAACACCAAATAGTTCAAAGAAGCAGGTAATTAACTACTGCCTGTTGTACAAATTGCACATTTTCAATTAATGTTCTACCTCACAGGCAGGGCAGTTAGTTTTAATCAGTCTCATGACATCAACTGTTGTGGTTACTGTTCTCTGATACTAGAAGGCACCTTGATGGTGCCATGCAGGCAGACTGCAGCACGTAGCTCCTTCACTTGGTCTCTGCTGTGTGCAGTGCTCTTTCCTATACATTTGAAAGAAGAAGGCTATAAGGTGAGAGAATCTCTGAAAGGTCACTCTTTTGGGGAGAATCTGTGCATACAGAGTTCAAATGGTTTTTAGTTCCTATGCTCACAGTTTTCATAGCTTCAGGCCTACCTTATGCTATTGAAGATGACAGTAGAGATCGGGAGACAGAAGAGATTCACTGCCATTTTCTCTTTGCATCTGGCTCGCAGCATGCCCCATTAACACCACCACAGATGGATGTAGTTTAGACCAACCTTGAGACTTTCCTACCTAACTTTGGTGGCCCCCTAGAAACTGAGAAAATGGCTTTCCTTCTTGCTATTTTTTTTTTTTTGTGTGTGTGTATGTGTGTGTGTGTGTGTGTGTCCTGTGCTGAAAACAGATTAGCTGGTATAAAAGCCAGGGTTAATCCCTGTACCTTAGGTTTTTTAGTATAGCCTTAAAAATTTCAACACTTTAGTGAATTAAAAATATAAAGTGTTTGGATTTTGGGTGGGGGTGGGAGAGGAAAAGAACAAAAAACTCATGGAGTAAAGCAAAAACAAAATACACTTCATTTTCACAAATAAGAGAATGACCTTTATAATGCAGTTGGAGTCTTGCTTCTTGTCAGCTATGGGTCACTGCCCTATTACTGTGTTGCCCACACACTATTATTGCAGCAATGCAACTGCACCCCTAGAGGGAGGTTGTGTCAACATTTCTATTACAAACCCCTCTTTCCAGAAGGTTAAAACCTGCCTGTCAGCAAGGAAATAACTTTATTAAAAACAAACCTTGATAAAAATCCATTTGGCCACTTTCAAATGACTACAGCCTTGTCCCAGCATAAGAAACATACTGGGTTCAAATGCTCTCATGCAACTTTAGAACAGTTTTGCTTGATCCCCTCACTTGGTTTGGCTGCTTCCACAAGGCCTGGGGAGGAAGGACACTGAAAGAAGCCCCCACCTTCCTGCAGCTCCTCATGACTTCAGTGACCTGGGCCCTTCCAGAGGAGGCTGGAGCCTGGAGAGGCTGCTGGAAGGTTACATTTTCCCAGAGACCCAGCCCTTTGCCAAGTCTTGCTCCCTCAGGAGCTGAAGCCTGGAGTCAAAAGACAGGGGAAATGTTTTACTTCACCACAGACATCTTCAGATCCCTCTTTCTAGAGCAGGCCACTTTCGCTCCTGTTACAGAAATAAGTATGGGAAAGCAACAGTGCCTCTGTCAATGCAGCTCCCATTAGCACCAGGGTAGAACATCAATCCCTAATTTTGCATGAAAACTAGGGTTACAAATGTATATACATATAAAGAATTACACTAAACCTGGATTTGACTCCATTTGTTTAAAAAACCCCATAAACATACACTGAACCCATACACCAAAAAAGCTTTTAGAGGACTCAAAGGGGTCTTTCTGTTGTAATAGGTACATTTACTTAGATTTTCAGTCCAAAAATCCATTTTATGTGTACATCTGACTCGTAGATTTACATATCCAGGCAGCTTTTTAGGGAGTCAGTCTCTTGTGTGTAAATAAGAGATGTCATTTGTTAAGATCTAATAAAAAAATCTTTAAATCATGTACTTTATATTCAAACCTCCCCCTTTAAAATGAAAACAAGAGTCTGAAACTGGCCAAACCAGAGAGGCTATTTATTCTGCAGTGCAAACTCTCTCACTTTATGGGAATTTCCTCTATAAGATAGACAGTTAAAAAAAAAAATAAATAAAAAACCCTATGACATATTAAAAAGAAGAGACTGTTAAAAAACCCCTGAGGTTCAGATATACTTCCCACCATGTCTGCTTTGTTTTTAAGCCATCCTGCTCACAAATAAAAGTACTTTAGACCAAAACTCTGTGTCAAAACAGGGCCAAGAGCATAAAGTCTGCAACATGAGTGCAAGGCAATGAAGCCAGTTTCTTCCTTACATAGAGCTGAACTGGAAATAGTGGCAGCCTCTCAGAGCATTAGAGACACATGGGTCTTTGTGAAATATTAACAAAGTAGAAAATTCCAAGACAAGACTCTGGAATGAAGAATATATTAGCAGAAAGAGGGATCAGAGTACACCACATGGCTTCTCAGTTTGCCACCTGAAAAATACAGTGTATGAATTCATCACTGTGTCCTCTGAATCCCAGTTCACTTGGCAGCAGGAACACGAGAGGATATCCTGGATACTGCAGTCAGTTCTGCTCCCCAGCTCCCACACAGGCATTGCCTAAGACTAGGACTGACACCATGAGCAGGAAAAGGAAATACAGGATGAGGAGAGGAAAAAAGAAGTCTCTTTGTGCTCTTCTGATCACTGTGACCATGACTGCAATTTATGAATCCCCTAGACTGCTCTGCAAAAACAGCATCCTCTGATGGCAGTGAGACCTGCAGGTGCCTAATGGCTACTCCACAGCTCTGAGGATACTGCCTTTTTCTTTGCTTCCCAATTCTCTTCTTTGCCTAAGTGTCAAAATTCTGAATTCTTAGATTATTTTTTTTAACTGGTGACATGATCTTTCTCTGCAGGTCCATCCACTTCCAACACAATCAGGATCTGTCTAGCGCATGAGCCCTTGGTTTTAAAAAATGAACAAGAAAGACCTGCAAGCTGAGACCCTCATGTGTGGCAGTGCAGTTTAAGTAGATGTTACGATTCTATGGACCCTTCTAAAAGCCATCTTTTAGACAGGTGCATCTTGTCAGAATCTATAACAAACACTTTAGTGTTTGGATCAAACACACAAATGGAATGTGAAGGAATGAAGGCTAATTCAAGAATGCAAGATCCATTAAACTATGCAAGTATGCATGAACTGTAAAAAGTGGATCCCATACATATCAGCTATAGCCCTCAGCGGTTAGCAGGTGTGAATCAGTCAGTTGTGCAATTCATTTGTCTACCTAATTGCACTGAAGATAGGCTTTTACTTTGCCTATAACATCACTAATGAGTAGGTTTTCAGTTCGATCTAACTAATTAATTCTTGTTAACTTCCTTTGCATTGCTGTTCTTTTCATTTAACCAGACACAGCACCAGAGTAGCTACTAGTATTTAGTCTCAACTAGATTACTCCTATTCATTAAGGGCTGTAATTGTTGGTCATACCCTCCCAAATGGTCATTACAACCTCTGCCTTGCATATTGAATAACAGCAATTTCCTGACTCCAACAGACTCTCATGTGAAGGAGGAGAAAATGCTAATAAAGAAAGAATAAATGATTCTCTGCTTCATTCAGTGCTGTGTAGATTTCCTTTACAGCAGAAATTGTACCGAGGTGGTAAAACGGGTTTCTTGCAGGCCCCCTACCTCCACCCTGAGTGAAAACAATAAGAACCAAGTCAAGCATTCCCTGCTACTGTGATTACAGCATCCGTAAAAGTGATTATATGGCTGCTGTAATCAACTTCAATGAAAGCTGCCTGTTAGAGCTTCAATAATTACTCATTTCTGTTAACAGCTTGCTTTCAGTTTAGTACTTTGAGGCCTAAAAAAAAAAAACACCAAACCTGGTGTTTTAATAAAAGATCCTGTGAGCGCAGTATTTTGGGGGGTAAGAGCTTGTGTGTGGGCAAATAAAAAAAAAAAAAAAAAAAAAAAAGGCACTTGCAACTTTTTTGTCCTGTCCTCAATAGTAGCCCCTTTTCATTTAAGCTGAGACTCTATTTAACCAGCAACAAGCACAAGTTCATACAGGGTTCAGTCATGTACTGAATGTTTACTGAAGGAGGCACAATAGTTTAAATAAAGTGGCGGTTTTAAATATTTTACCCATTTCTTTAAACAAATAGGCAATCCTTAAACTCTGTGTTAAACACATTTCAAAAGCAAAATACCACAAAGCTCTCTTTCAATAAACCAACTACTTTTGTCATATTATGCCTCCTCCTCCTTGATGTATTTTATTTCTGCAAAGCTCTGGAGAAAAACGGAGCTTCCAGAAGTTAAGGGTGCATTTTTAAAACAAAACCAAAGAACCATTTAGTCTGAGATTAAAACAACACAAGTCACCACTGGCCCCCGATGTTTGATGTTCTGCAGAGGGATACCAAAGCCAGGGAGGAAGCAGGCAGGCTGCAGAGAATTGAAGTTGACCAACATTTCCACCCCAGACTTTAAATCCCAGGCAACCTTCTCTTGAGGTTACAGTAGACTCCAAACAACAAAAAGCAGGGAAACCACTCCTCTTGTTTGGATAATATCATAATTCTGGTTGTATTTTTTTGGTGTGTCTATACCAGAAAGGAACTCCTCAAGTGTACCCTATAGACAGCTAAAATATTAAAAAATACTTACTATAAAAAGGACAAGAAACCCAATTAAGTCTGCATAAGTAGAAATAAGGCTGTAAACCTGGGAAGATTTTCTTCACCTAGAGTCCTTCATTGTTCACTTTGGGGAGTTTTACTCTAAGATTATGTGCAACTCAAGGGCCAAGTTTCCTGAAAGACAGGCTCTGTGGTGACAAGGAGCTGCTGTGTGGGATTTCTGCCTCTGTAGGAGTCCCTGTGAGTAACACAATCTGCTGGGGGCACAGGACATGCTGCAAATAACACACGGCTGCTTCCTTAAAACAGGATTGTGCTTCCTGCAAATACTTGCAGCTGATGGCAGCATTTGTACCAGCCCGATGAGCAGCTGGGGGGACTAAATCTCCCCCTAAACTACAGATTCCAGGGGAATGGAGTTAGCTGCTGTCTCGCCTTGCACATTATGCCAAAGTACAAGTCTTGATCTGACATGCTAATGGGGGAAAGGAAGCACTTGCTGCTCTAGCAGCTGATCAGCAGCATCAAGGCAAGCTTAGCTCTGTGAACAATACATAAACTTTTTTTTTTAAAATTGCCTTGGCCTATAAAAGCATAACACACTCTCTGCCATTAGTTTATCTGATAGGTGAAGTAACAGAAAAAAAATGTTATTAATGTCTTGAATGTAATACAGTGCATGACATTTACATAGCATCTTTCATCCTGAAGGATTCCAAAGCACTTTATAAATTATATGCTTATGGAAATCACTTCCCCATTGGAATGGAGCCAACACTGGGGTTTAAGGCAGCAGCCAGCTGGACAAATGCTCGGTGGCACAGATTTGGTCAAGGACAACAGTTGAAATTATCTGCTCTTGCAAAGAGTGACATGAGTTATAGAGAGCCTAATTTGCCTTGGTACCTGCAATCATTGCTTTATTGTGCATGCACTATTTGGTTGCATTCACTGTAATTTCCATAAACCTTCCACTATTTCTGAGGACAGAGCATTCTCAGAAAGAAATTTCACAGAAATCACTTTCCCACGTGGTCCATCAGAATGCAGCTCTGCTAGGAAAGCAGGCAAGGTGAATGACCTGTGCATTGTGCCAGCTGCCTAGATATGGTTTCAGTGTGGGGCAGCATTTTCAGTTGGCACAGCCCCCTTTACTTGAAACAATCAATTCCAAATATATCCTCTGGGGTTTCACTTTATAAAATTACTCTCTTTTACAATTTCATCTACCTTTCCTGAAAGGAAGTCTTGACAATGGATACCATAGGCATTTTTTTAAAAAAAATGTTTTTTTCCTGTGCACATTAGAGGATAGATTCCTGGTGGTGCTCTTTTCTTTTGTCAGTTTGTGTGTACTACAGAGTTGTAGCATCAGTTTTGTCAGTTCTTCTACTTTCATAAAAGAGACATGACCAAGGGCAGCCAGCTTTCTCCCCAGTGCAGGAGCCATTTCTGCTGAATGAACAAAGTTCTTTGAAGTCCATAGGTACCTAGTGCCAAGTGAAGAACCCTTCCCTCTGCTTTACATTTTGTGGAGCGGTACAGACCAGTATCAGGCTTTCAGCAGGAGTGCATCTGACACATCCCTTCCATTACTCTTTTTTTCTCAGTCTTGATTTAGATGTGGTGCATTTAGATCACAATATTTGGATCAAAGGGGATGTGTAAAACAGCAAGTATAAATTGTTAAGTTAGTTGGCTCTATATATTCACCCAAGAAAGAGGAAATCAGATCTGATTTTTACGTGCTTGTTTTCTCTGAAAATCAAAGTGTGGCGTTGCAATTCCTCGTGCAGAAACTTCCACCACACAGGAAGTCAATAGATTAACACCTGCAGGACAAGGGACCTGTGGAAAGCTTTGCATGTAGGTGTTTGTCTGTCTGTTTAGGCAGCTCTCTAGTACCAATCAGTAAGAGTCATACTAAAATTAGTCGGAATCATTTTTCCTGCCACTAAATACATTTTTGTACTGAACTGAACTGAATACATTTTTGCAAGTAATATAACATAAAACATAGTCATCAAACATCCTTTCGTTGTCTATTACCTATCCAGTAGGTTGCCTCCATAGCAGAATTACTGCAAACAAAGTTAGTGTTTCTTTGGATACAGGAATAGATATTTCCTCTGGTCTTGAAATGCTAGTAAAAAAAAAAAAAAAAAAGAAATCAATAAGGCCTGTAACTACTACTGTTACTAAAACTACTAAAGCATCGCAATTTAACTTATTATAACTTGTGTCCAGAACTTTGTATTAAGCAGACTCAAGCAAAAGCCCCAGAACTCCCCAGCTATTGTGCGCTACACATTAAGAGATTGCTGTAAATAAAATTCTTATCAAAATAAAGCTGAAAAACTTGAAAAACGCAAGACACAAGCTCTCCTGAGAACAGTCACCTCTGCAAATTGCTGTAATAAGATTCAACGTTAAACTTTCCACCATCACTGACCAATAGGAATGCTTGGCACAAAGTATTGAAAAGCTAGCTGGGAATTGTGATTTCTGCTCTGCAAACAGCTTGCACTGTGTCCCACAGGTGATAAGGTAAAAATAAACATTAAAAAAGAAATCTTGAGCCATGATCTTATTTTCTTTAGCATTCAAGAAACCTATTCCCACAAATAAAATGTTGTAGAAAATTAAGTATGAAATCTTTTTTTTCAGTTGTTCATGACAGGCCACTGTGTCCAGCACTGGCATTAAGGACAACATCCATCAAAAGCTGCAATTCTTTTCCTTTTTTTTGATGTAAAGCAGTAACATAGAGGTGCCTGTGGCATGAGCTGGAACTCAGACCTCCAAACCCACCATCAGGGCGGGCAAGAAATTTGGGACACTCTGACGTACCTGCTTTTCTTACAGGAGAATGTCATCAAATCTTTTAGCTGGAGGATATGAATGAGGCAGTGAGTGTTGTTACATGCAAGAGGTATGCAAAAAGCAACATCTTGATATACATCTTGCTAAAGCTTCTGACTGTTGGATGGAATTACAGGCACTGAGCTCTTCCCAAATATGATTATAGTCCAGCTGTTTTTTTGTTGATTACTCTGAGAGGATAAAACAGCTCTTTTTCCCATATTCTTAGCAACTTCATTGGCGAAGAGACCTATATTCTGACAAAGAATTATGTGACATAGATCTTTGCCTATGTTTACTAGAAGTTATATTTATAGAGTATTTGATAATTTTTTTGAGAGAAGTAGGTGTGAATGATTTCTACCCCCACGTGTCATATAACCATACAATTGGTGGAGTTACCTTAACTGTAGCATGCAACAAGCAACTCCTACATGAGTCTCTTCACCCACTGCTCTGCAGTGCTTTCATTTTACAGATAAAGAAACTATCCTCAGAGAAGTGAGACTACATGGTCCAGTTGACACTGCCGAGCAGATGAGGGGGGGGGAATGGTGCTGTCTCCTGGTTCCCAGTAAACTGCATCATTTGGAAAACCTTACTGCAACTGTCCTTGTCACTCTAAGGTATTTCTGCTTTTAGAGAGATATATACTAAATTAAATCCTTGCACTGACAATTTCTTAACAATTCTGCATCCAAAACTGCATAAATTGCACTTGAAAAGATGTAGTTGATGTAAGTTTCTGCAATAGAAGTTCTCTTTACCTAGCATGAAATCCCATCTAATACAAGATGACTTGCTACACCATTTTACTTACTTTCTTCTTACCTTGTTTACTTTGTTTCATTTTCATGTACTTTGAGCAGCAGCAGCCAGTGTCATGACATAATGAAATCCACCAAATACTACTTTTGACTGCTCTTCAGTGACAAAAAATGAATTTTGAGATTTCTCAGGAGGCACCTATGCTGACAGTAGAACAGAATCTGGGTGCAAAGGCTATTGCTAAGTTGATTAAGTAGGCCCCCAAATCGACACAACTTTCTAATTAAATCTAACAGCTTGAACCACATCCAGACCCAGATATGAAGCCAGAGCTGTGCGAGTGGAACAATTTCAAACTGGCCAGCCCGACCATGCTGGCAGAACATGAACTTTTGTACAGAGCACTATGCAGGGACTCAACCTGCAAGTGACAGCATGGGTACTATTGTGGGCAGGTGAGCACTACCAAGACATCTCTCATTTCAAGACAGAAGGGAGAAAAAGTGCAAGGAGTTACTAGTGTAACCAGAAGCTACTGGGGCTAAAGAACCTGTCAATGCCATAAAGCATTCTGATAATTTTTTTCCCACAATGAACTTGGAAATACCCTCCCAGAGAGAAATGATTAGATGTATGTCCAAGTGGAGAAACTTGGACTTGCCAAACTGCTAACACTATCAAACCATTCCATGACTGAGTCTCCAGAAGTACTCTATGAGGGAGCAATACCACAGCTTAAAACCCCAATGTCATATCAAAAAAGTGGTGAAATATCAATAAGCTTTCTGCTGCTGGCAGTCACAAATCCTAAGATTTCATTAGCAGAAGATGGTCTGTGCTTGGTTTGTGGGGACTGTAAAGAGGAAGCAGTCATAGAGTTGATTCATTTATGTGGGAAGGCAGGGGACTTCCCAACAGAAAACCTAGAGTGAACTATAAATAAATATATGCATCTATATCTGTATACCTCTCTATAAACCATGTTTAACAGCTGAACATCATGTCCTTATAGAAAAAACCCACCTTATTTCTGACAGCTTCTCTGCTCTCATTGCATAAACACTGCACTGCAAAAGAACTAATAGGAAAAATAGCATGTCATCTCTGACTCCAGTGAGAAGATAGCAGAAGTCTTAAATATCATCCACATTCACATATGGCAGCAAGCTCCAGAATTTCGCTATTTGTTTTACAAGGAAGTACCTTCTTTAACTTGTTGTAAAATGATCCTCCTGTCTCTTGTTCTGTGCCTATAATTCTAGCACTTATGAGATGTGGTGAACAGCAGCTCAGCATATCTGCTGCATTGATGATTTTGCAAATTTGATAATATCCCTCTCACCTTCATCATTCCCCACCCCTCCCTTCTCTCCAAAGCAAAGACTTATTAGCGTCTCCTTATAAGACAGTTCACTAAGTTGACCATGTTGTTTTTGAGATGTGGAGACCACAATAATATACCAAGATGTGGGCACACTGAAGTTTAATACAATAAAAAGTGATACCCTCTGTCCAGTACCAAAACATTTCCAATGATGCCCAACATTTTGCTGGGTTTTTTTTTTTGACTGTTACAATTGATGGAACTGATGAGTTCAGAGAATTGTCAATGTTGACTCTAAAATCTCTCTCCTGTGTTGTACCTTGTCAGTTCTGAGCTCAGTTTGTTGGGAATTTTTTTTTTTTTTTTTTTTTTTTTTTTTACATTTAGATTTATCTACATAGAAGATCTTTTGCCAGCTTTTTAACCATTTATTTTAGTTTCTGATGTCATTCTGGACTTCCCCACCATGGAATAAGAAAGTCATATTTCTCATTCTTTTGTTATGAGAAAAAGTCAAACTAAACCTAAACCATGAACTGGTTCAAAATGTTTCCCAAGGCTGGAACTACACTTAGGCTGTTATTTTGGATATTTTGCTGATCCCAGATCCCAAACTGGAACTGAAGCAAAACAAAAGAACTTTCCATCTCAGAAAGTCAGTTCAGCTGAAAAGCAACATCCTCTGGCAGGTGCTGTGTAACAGAAGGACTGCTTGCCTTCAAGAGTTCTGGAAAACCACCACCCGACCTGGCCCTTCCCACTCCCTTGCCACACTATGCACCAGCAGATCCCAAACTTTCTTCCCTGAAAACAGGTATGCTCTGGGGCTTATCTGCTAAAGTGAGATTCAGCTAAACTGCTTCTTGTGACTCCAGTTTCTTGTGGAGGAATATATTGTTGTTCACTAGCCATAATTTTCCCCAGCAATGCCACTTCTATATCTAGTGGCTGGGAGATAAAAATGTGTGCAGGTAATGGGTTTGGGTTTTTACAAGAGAGAAGAGATGTTACCTGCCATCAAGCTGACCTTTATATCATTCCCACTCCTCTGGCTAGTACCAGCCCTACCTGTATTCCTGCTATCACTTTTTTTCTCAGCAGGAACATGGTCCACTATACTAAATTCAACATATTAAAAAAAAAAATCCAGTATAGGACCAGGAATAAAAGTGATGCTTATGGAGGGGGAGGAGATGAAGGCTAACACTTCCCATTGTTAAAGGCCTGTGCTGAGAATCTGTGAACTGAACAATAAACTGTCACTGGCTTGGAATCAGAGCTCAACTAAAACAACTTCAATCACAGCTGGATCTGACCCAGAACAGAGTCAAACGTACTGGTTCAATTCCCTGGTTATAAGTGTTTTCTTGCAATGATAAGCTGTAATCAGCAATTAGGAAGTGTTCATGGTGAGGTAGTGCCAGAATTCACGTAAGAAGGGTCAGGCCTTAGCCCAGGTCTCATAAAAATTCCAAACTGGAAAAATAATCTCTATGCAGAGCAAATATTTCAATATTGACTCATCTAAGGCACAGTAGAGATGAGGAAAAAAAAAAAAAAAAAAAAGAAAGAAAGCAGAAACCATTTGTCATTTATATGACGACAACAAGGTATATATGTTCCTTAACATCAGGTTGTTACAGATTCCACTGGGCACTGTGGTAGTTGTGTAGTCCTTGTGGTAATCCCTAGATGTGTTCTGTGGGCTATATCAATAGAGTTAAGTATATATGAGCTACAAATATGACAAGGAACAGATACACCCTGTATAAGTAATATACGATTGTGCCAGTGTTCCTCATAAGCACTCTATTGATGTTCTCAGCTAAGCTCAGGTAAAAGGTACTTAATGAGAGAGAGAGGACAGCTTTAAACTTTCTGATATTATCTCCTCTTGGGGAATTTTCTCTAGAGGTTTCTTTCTGGTAATTTGCTAACAATTCATCTCCATCCTCTAATTGGATAGATAAGGGTTTCCAGATGACAGCAAGAAGTGCAGACAGTGCATGAAACTGATGAAGAAGTGTCTTATGTGCTCCTGTTCTTTAGACTGCTGCATAGCTCAAGTCCAGCTCTCCGCTGCCCATTTTGTGGACAGTCGTCCAGGCTAGAGACTCATTTGGAACAAGGTTACTCTCAAGAATGTTCTGAAAGTGGAGAGACATAAACCCTGCAGTTTGAATCTGGGCAAGGGCTATACACTGGGTCTGAAAGGAGTGCACTAACATGGAAATAAGACGTAGGATATGAAAAGGACTTAAGTGGAGAATGAGAAAAGATGTAACTACTATCTGAGAGACATCCTAAGAAACAGTGAATCCTCTTTTCTGCAGTGGCTGAGGCAGCTTTTTCAGTTCATGGCTGGAGATTCCCAAGAATACTTCTGGGATGTTTTAATTTATATGTCCTCTTTTAAAGACTACACATAACAAAATTTGTAAACAATTGCTTTAATTTGCAAAGGGACTTCTCTATCTCTAGTTTGGATCAAAAAAGGTCATACTGTTAAGGGTTTTCCCAGAATTTTGAAATACATATTTCAGTGTGTTTTGTTTGGTTGTTTTCTTGCTTTTTCTTAAAGTAGTATAGTAGAATGTTATATTTTTACACTGATACTCTACTTAGATAGTGCTATGAGGTATTATGTGTTTTATGGTGCAACCCTAGCTTTCCCCACCTAGTTGAATCAGCAGCGCTTTTCTCATTATAATCTCACTATCCCTACATCATCCTGCCAGCTGCCAGCTAAAGATCTGTTTACTTTCCTTGCAAGAAACAATGCACAATAAAAAGCAATGATTCTGTAAACTAGTATTTGTTTAACTCCCGTCAAAGTAAAAAAAAAAAAGAAAAAAATAAAGGAGTTTTGAACAAGCTGCAAAATCAGGGTATAGTCATTTACCCTCTTGGCTCATTTGAGAAAGAAAATGCTAATAATAAGATGCTTGGGGTGAATGAAATCTCCGTTGATTTATCTCTTTTCCTTAATTTCACAGGTAAAAAGGACAGAAGAATAGTTGCAATTAAACTTAAACTATCGGCCTAATACAAAAAAAGTCTTTGGAAATGCTGGATACATACGAGGTTGTTATTCCAAATGCACATATTGACTGCAATCAAAAACAAAACATCCTTGTTTGTAGACATACTGAGAAGACACTTCTTTCTCTGCAAGGCCTTCTCAACTCTTAAACACACTTCTCTCTGGTAGATCTGGTAGATCTCAGATGTTGCTCCTGGGGCATGAGGTAAAGTAACTTAGTTGCAGGCAGTTTCCAGAGTAGAAATGAAATGAGGGTGATGTTGTTCAGAATATTAAAAATAGGATGATAGAAAAGTAGGACTCATTAAGTTTGCTTAGTGACAAACTGTTACAAATTAAATACTATTTTTTGTTTCTGGGTTACCAGAAAACACAAGCCCTGAAGGCAAGGCTTCCAAATACATGAAGTTATGCTGGATGAGATTTTCCTAAGTACTACAGGAAGTTGCAATCCTGATTTCCATTTCAGTCAATGGAATTTAAGATCTTAGCTTCAGTGATTTAAAAAATTCCACTAGGCATTTGTCTTTTTAACCACCTAAACACTTTAGAGAACATTTTGATTTGACCTGTGATTTAAAATGTATGTATTACAGCAATGGAGATCAAAACGTGTGACAATAGAATAAAAGTGGCATTAAAATAGAAGCTGTGCTTTACTCAGGTATTGTGTTTAAATCATGTTCAGAGGTGGTGGAAAGTGTAGTCAAAATGTGAACAATTGCACAGCCACATATGAGCAAGTGTCAGAGACTTCACGGCAGTTGCCTTTGTTGTCTTGAGTCACTGTCCAGGTGAAACAAGCCACCAATTAGTAGCAACCAATCAAGCTACCAATAGTGGAGAAAAAAAATGAACAATAATTATCTTTTTTCTGTTCCTTTAAACAAATTCTACCACATTTTCCAATCTAAACAAACACAGATGTGCTCTGTTCACATCAGTCAAGATAATCAATCTGAAAGAATCTTCCAAACTTCCAGGGACAGATACCAGCTTACCCAGAGAAGTAAGAAGCAGTGATGTTGATTCTCAAACAACTTATCAGCATTTCATCACAGGAAAGGGAAATCTGAGAACCTCATGTACAGACACACAGCTTTGGCCAGGCCTAGGTTGTATTCAAATATGCAAGCAACCTCAACAGGTACAGAAGACAAGGGAAGAAGGGGATTAGCTTGCCATAGTGGTTAAACCTCAGATAGCATATGTCCACTCAACCCTGTCACAGGCATTTTCTCAGTATGAAACACTACCACTCTCATCACTATTTTTTGACCAAGCCAGGCAGCCAATGACAAGAATTCTTAAATTACCAGTGCTGCAGCATCCTACATTATTACTTCAGATTCAGGAGATAATAAAGATCTCCAGCTGCCTGTAACATTGCAATGAAAATATCTCGTAATCACTGCCATAAGTTTGTAGGAACTGCACAACAGCAGAAAAGCCAGCCTTTCTCATTATTAAATAAAGAGCATGCACACAGGGCCGAAAAGATAACGATCCTTGTGTTCAGTGTGTAACATAGTCCTTATTCTGATAAGCTATGAGAAAACATATCAAAGTTTTTCTTTAACAAGGTGAAAAATTATCTGGTCTCAAAGGACATTACTATTACAGCATACTACACCCAACTTTTTTGTAGTGAGGTAATTCAAATATCATATGAAAGGCATGCAAAGGGTTAAAAAACTGATAAAAGCATAAACAGATTTCTAGAGAAGAAAAGAAGTGTCATTGTGAGCATCATTTAAATGGCTTTTTATTAACTCCCACATAGCTTAAAAAAATATCTTAATCAAAAGGCTGGCGTTTCCTTAACCTCATCAATTGTTCAAATACATGACCTCTTCATTTACTTTTATCATTTACCAATCTAGCTAGAATCTTGATTTCCATGTAGAAAGATAGGTGGAGTGTTTAGGTTCAGAGAAACCAAGCACTTATGTTTGAGATGTTGATCCTTTTGGTTCCAGTTATAGCTGTAATTCGTTTGTTCAGCTGAACTAGGTTTAGCAAGCTCAAATAATAAAGATTCAGCTTCAGTCTCTCAATCATACCAATGTCTGCCTTGATTCAGTATCTTTTAAATTATTTCAGAAATTTTCATAGATTCAAGAAAAAAATATCTTATAATCTTCTTGATTTTGATACAGTGAATAATAGAGCTATTAAAAATGAGTAAGATCAGAAAAATTAATTGACTAGTCAGTTCTGGGAAAGCAACATATTTGTGTAAAAGCTATGAAGAAATGAAACAGAAGAGTATTTCCTTGAACTTCTATGATATTTGATAAATACTGTAATAAAATATCAGTTTAACAATACTTTTTCTTCAGGTTTTTTGGGTTTTTTTTAGGCATCAGACAAAAGTTACTTTCTTATTTATATTTCTGACTAAATGTATGTCCCTACAAAATAAAAAGGATTATCCAAACAGAGCAGAGAACATGTAATAAAAATTCCTGTCAGTGTCTAGGTACAGTATGACCTGCTAGAAAAACAAATATGCAAGATTCCTTTCATGAGAAACCTGCTCTTTTTTCAGTGGCAGAACTCAGATATGGTTACTTCTTAATCTGCACTATATGCATCCACAACTGTTTGCATTTCCAATAGTGTTACTCATGCTGTCAGCACTGTGAGCTACAGACTCATCTTTTGAGATCTCCTTTATGGAAATCAGCACATAATTTTTAGAATTACCTCTACCATTAATTAATGGCTTTTTACTTTGATGATCAAAAATCTAAACTTCCTGATGACTTTGAAATTACGAGGCCTAGATCTCATACTTTGTCTTGCTTGTCTTACAGAATTTCTCCACAAATTTGCTTTCCCAGTGGTAGATGCTTACATACTGTGATGAAATTCTCCTTATCCTCCCTGCATGGCTGCCAAACAGAGCTAGTAGATTTCTCTTCATTTTCTTAATTTTAATGAGCCCAGATATGAACAGCTCAGTCACCTTTACTCCTGATAGCAAAGTGTCAACAGAAAATGTGTGAATATGTGATTGGGAAACATCAATATGGATTTTATCAGGGAAAAATCATGCTTGACAAACCAAATTGCCTTCTTTGATAAAGTAACTCTCTTAGTTGATATAGAGTGAGTGGTGGACATCGTCTACCTGGACATTTTCATGGCTTTTGACATGGCACCCCACAGCCTTCTCCTGGAGAAACTGACTAGTCATGGCCTTGACAAGGGCTCTTTAACATGTTCATAAGCAAGCGCTGGGATCAAGAGCACCTTGATTAAGTTGACTAATGACACCAAGATGAGTGGAGAGGTTGACACCCTAGAAGGGAGAGCTACTCTCCAGGATTACTTAGACTGGAGAAACAGGCTAAAAGGAATTTTATGAAGATCAATGTAGAGAAGTGCAAGGTCTTGCACCTGGGAACACAAAACCCAGGAGTGCAGTTCAGACTGAAACCAACTTGGCTAGAGAGCAGCCTTGTGGAAAGGGACCTGTGGGTCGTGGTGGATAACAGATTCACCATCAGCAAACAGTGTGCTGCAGCAGCAAAGAAAGCCAACAGGATGCTGGGCTGCATCAACAAGGGCACCACCAGCTGAGACAAAGAAATCATCATCTTGCCCTACTTGGTGCTACAGACCACACTGGGAGTATTGTGTTCAGTTTTGGTCCCCGTTGTACAAAAAGGATGAGGACAGGCTGGAGAGGGTACAGAGAAGATCCACGAGGATTATCAGAGATTGGAACACCTGCCGTATGAGGAGACGCTGAGAAAACTGTGTCTATTCAGCCTTGAGAAGAGGAGGCTTAGAGGAGACCTTATTACAACGTTCCAGTTCTTAAAGGGAAGCTACAAAGAAGATGGAGGCTCCCTATTTACAAGGGGTCACATGAAGAAGACAAGGGGTAATGGGCACAAGTTGCTGATTAAACACAAGAGGAAATTTTTTCACTCAGAGGACAGTCAGCCATTGGGGTGGTCTCCCAGGGGAAGTGGTATATTTCCTCATTTTGCAAATTTTTCAGTCTCAGCTCAATGGGATGCTGAGTCACACCATCATCATATTGTTTATATAACAATTATATTACAAGGGTTGGACCAGGTGATCCTTGGGGTCCCCTCCAAGCTGACATTCTATGATTCTATGAAAAAAACTCGCCATGCTCTTCAACTCTTTGCCAATGCTTTGGAGCATTATTGTCCCACCCACCCCCTATTTTATAACCTATTCTAATATAAGTCCTGATACTGCATTTGACTGTTCTTTTCCTTTGTTTTGACCTTCAGCAAACTCCAAAGACCTTGAACACAAGCAGAAACAAGGAAGTCATCTGGTCAGAACAATATGTGAATTAGGGAAAGGCCATTACAACTCAATTTTGAGCAGTTCAGCAAAATCCTATGTCTGTTGAGTTATCAGATCAATTTCATAATACAAATACAAAATACAAAGAAGACAATATGCTGAAAACATCTGCTAAATATACTGATTTATGCCACCCAGAAAGTTGCCAAATGTCAGATTCCTGCTGAATGTTTTTATTTCACTGAATTCAGTCAATGTAATTATGGGCTTTATTAGAGGATTCACATATCGTCTTTATAGCTTCAACGTTTTTTTCAGCTTTAGCTGGAATTCATGAAAACACATCCCCATTCCTAAAACTGCACTGCATGAGGCACGTTCTGGGTCAGAGTCAAGTCTCTCAGAAGTAAATCTGGATTAACAAAATCCACAGAGGCTAATGTACTGGTACTAGCACAAAGCAAACAGTAAAAATGGGACTCACATCCACATATTTTAAGGCAAAAATCTCTACTTTACCAAACTATACAAAATCCTTGGAGCTGGGAGACAAGAGTGCAGAAAATGAAAATAAAAAAATTAATGCTCCCCTAAAGAGATAAAAAGGATAATGACTTAAAAGATGACTTCATTGTTTCATTTTCTTATAGCAGTTACCATGGAAGACAAAGAGTAGCAGAAGGCTGAAGTTCAGCTGTTTCTCTGTTCTCTTTCAGTCTCAAAGAATCTGATGTGACAATTCAGCGCTCAGTTGTTTGAACAACTTAAAACACATGCTAGGCAGCTTAGGGAAGGAAATTAATACAGTTCTCCTAGCTTGTTCACTCCATGGGAAAGCTGAATGAATAGAACCTGGGACACATGTTGGAAAAATGTCTCAGAGCAATTAACAAAAAGATCCATTTATAAAACACATCACACTAAGTAGTAGATGAAGTATAAGTACAAACAGAAAGGTGAAAATGGAAATTCACCATCTAAACATCTATCCAGTACCAGGGTTATTTGGGAGCTGATCCCCAACTGAAGTGTCAAATAGGAGTCAGATAAACTGAATTCCTAAGTGCTTCACTCTCAGCGCTTGAATGTTCTAGCATCTGCAGGAGCAAGGAAAGGAAAGAGGACTTTGAGCTTCCCCCTGGCCTCAGTTAGGGTGTTACATGGGCCCATATGACCTGATGCAACTGCAGTCATGGGGCTGTGTGGTCTCCATTTAGAGGAGTCTGTATCTATCCCTGTTCACACTCTCCTGTCACAGTTGCCACACCAAGGCAACATTTTAGACTCATTCTTTTGCAAGTGTAAGTAAACACAAAAGCTGTGATTTACCACAGTAACTTGTGCTTGTTACTCACAGGCCTCTGTGTAGTATGTGGGTATCATCAACAATATTGTCCATGCTACATTGATATTCTTAATAGCAAACATCCCTGCATTCCAGTATAGCAAATGCACTCAACAGGGCATTGCATGAGTCAGAGCACATCCAGAAAATCTGAATAGTTCACTGAAATAATGAGACAGTAAGTGGATTGCTTTCAAACTTGCTCTTATTATAAACAGATTACTTATATCCATGACCACATTTAGGTACCTAAGTTCAAAACCTTGGCTACATTTACATGAAGCCAACTTCCATAACACTCAGAATATAGCATAGTAACTAGAAATAAATGTATGGAGCATAAATGTAGAAACTGTTAAGCACACTGGACAATAGGTTTTGCTGTCATGCACAACAGCTTAGCACAAAATACTCAACAGAGTTATCCTGAGTTACTATCACCTTGCCTGGATCTGCTGGGGATGTTGATTGTAATTGCACAAAACCTGAACACATTCTATGAAGATGTGAACAAGAGGGGCTTCCAAAAAGGAAGAGAAGATAGAGTATCTATCTATCTATCTATCTATGTCATATGTACTGGCTACGCGGGACAGGAAGAAGCCGCCGAAGGGTCCTCCAGACTTACAAGTCTGGTGAAAGTATGGAAAAGTATGACACTGTTCAAATTGTCTGGTCTTCCTCAGTGATGGACATTTTAATAAAATAATGGCCACACTCTGCAGTTATAGGTTTGTATTTCTGAGGTATATTATGGGAAGGAGCCCATTCATGAAAGAGGAACAAAAGAATAGCAATGTCAGAAAAAGTCCTGCTCCAGTTAGTTCAGGAGCTCCTCTGGAACTAAATCAGTACCAACCACCCCAGGGTGAAGCTGCAAAAAAGCTCAGAGGCAGACAGCAGTGGAAGGGCCTTCTGAAACAGGAAGTTTCTTTTAACTTCTAGTAATGTTACTGGCTTTAATTGTGTCTGTTCCCAATTTCCTGTCCCATGCCTAAATCCTCTTCTGAAACCTGTTGCAGTCTTCATCCATGTGATGACATTGCTGTCTTTCCTTTTCACAGACAACTCCCATCACCACCTAATATTTACTAACATTCTGCAGTTTACAAAAGCCTTTGTGGTTCATCATGCCTCTTAGCCACAGGCTTTTAAGAAATATTGTTAACTAATTGAGTGGATGAGGTACAGACTGTGGCATCAATGGTGAATTCAGCTTTTTGTTTTAAGAGGCTGTCTACAGCCATGGTTCACATGTAGCCACAGCCCATGAAATTCTTCACTGCAGTTTCTGTCAAGTCTCATGTTAGTGTCTATGGAGTCAGGATTCCAGCCAATGATATGCTGTCCTTAGGAGTAACATGAACTCTCCATACCATTTCCAAAGAACTGTAGAATTAAGACTGAAAGTTTCCAGCTTTCTGAAGATGCAAGATCATCCAAGCAAGGCGCGTTCTGCTTCTGTTTCCCCTGGAGGCAGTTTCAGTGGATGTCTGTAGGTCAGTAGTCGACATTTTATATTTCATCTTAATAATGAGTTAGTCAAGACTCAGTCAAGACTAAAAATGTAACAGGATTCTTCTCTTTATATCACTGTGCAACACATAAACAATCTACAGAATACATGTAGCTAAAGTGTATGCATTCGTGCAGTGTTCACAAGCAGAGAATAGCCTTCTATTATAACTGGTTTTCCAAACAAAAAGCCCTCTTGCTGAACTAAGTACTCACACTTGTCTTTACAAAACAGAATCATAATGCAGAGGTAATGTCAGCAATGTTGAACCACAGGTTTTATGAAAATTATTTGTTTTTTAATGATGGAAATGTAAATACATTGTTTAGGAAACCACTGAATTTTATATATTGAATATGTTTGTTTTTATGGGGCTTTGATTGTTTTGAGGTTGGTTGGTTTTTAGGAAGCTTTCTTCTGGTCCTTTTAACTTTCTGACTGCCAAGTCTACATTATAAGCAGGGTCCTGTTGCTGATGGACAATCCCACTGTAATCAACACGACATCGTGATGGGAACCAATGTGCCTGAGGCAAAAACAAGTGTTTCTCCCAGGACATTCAAAGAGTTAAAACCAAATAAGTAAACAAAAACCTTCTTCTGAAATCTGATTTTTAAAATCCTGTAAGGAGAAACACAGGGAAGGAAGTCTGTTTTGTGGAAAATATTGGTTAAATGCTTTGGGAAATATCTACATACATACAAGCTGTCATTCTTTGTGATCTTCAATGACACAGAAAATGGACCTAGTTTTTTAATTTTACTTTTCAGGAGTTTTATTTATCAGCACAAACCAGCTGCGTCAATAGGACAGTGCTGAAGATGTCTCCCACTGCTGTCTAATGTCTAAGGTCAAGTGTTTTATATCCTTTGCTGTAGTAGGTGATTAACAAAACAAAGTTTTATCTGTAGACAGCTGGATGCTTACTGTGTTGCAAGCACTGATGGCTAGTCTTGTCTTTGATTATATGAATTAACTTCAGTTTCAACACAAGTTGAAAATTCTGTGGAACTGGACAAACTACAAATAGATTGCTCCCAGTTTCCTGTTTTCATTCCGATGTGTACAAATTACCTCAACATGCCCCTTTTTTTCTGAAAACACTAAGGTCTGAAAGAAACTCTTGTTATATTGTTGCCACTTAGGTTTCACTGAGCCTGCATTATCTACTCACAGCTTTAATGACTTCCTGCAGAGAGAGGCTCTGTAGAAGTCTTGGCAGCAGGGCTAAGAATAGCATTAAATGCAAGGTTATCTAGGCATTACACTCACTGTAACATGCAATTAACTCTCCTCTTCCATTTTCATTACACAATTATTCATTAATGTCAATTTAATTTTATGCATTGTTCTACATGACCGAAGGCTGATTACGGGCCTTTTCACTCCAATATCCCAAGTTAACTGGTGCCAGCCTCTCTCAGGGCTGGCTAATTGCAATTTAGCCCAGACAATTCCTCCCATTTTTGCCCTCCAGTAATGGAACAACAGATCATGGTCAGGTAAAAATTTTAAGGTGGAAATAAAGCCCAAGTCTTAGCAGCACTGAAACCAGCAGAGCCTTGTCCCTCCCTTCCCTTTAACATCTCAGATTTTCTGAATTGTTTACCCTAGCTGCCGATGCTACAAAAACTCATAACTTAAATTGGACTCTGAACCCTCCCAGGGATTTTTTGTCCAGCTGTACAACACTGCTTCAGCACAAAAACCCCCCAACATTATACACTGCAAAGACGCAGGATAGTGTATATTTAATTGATTTGTTCAACAAGAATGTAACTGCCCTATGGTGTCTCTTATTTGAATTTGGTTTGCTTCATTGTGTAACTTTGAGCAAAGTTTTGTAAAACTTTGTGCATTTTCATGTTTCAACTGCTTGTTCTTTATTCGGTTCAGCTCTCTGAAAATCTATTCTTTATCAGATATCTTTCTAAAGAATGTGGAAAGTCTTGGACTTACAGTAACACATGTTGCAAGCTTTTTCCACTGCAAACCACTTAATAAGCCACCTTAAAATGTCAGGATATAAGTATACCAAAAAACAATATGGATTCTTACACATCATCTTCTCCCAGTAATTTGCCTTGTACTTTAAATCTGCACAAGCAGCTCATCATTATATTTTTTCAGTTTTACTGGCAGACCATAGCCTAAAATATTATTTAAAGAACTGCTAAGACATAAGCTATACACCTTCCTATTTCCTCCAAAACATGTGAGCCTGTATGTCTCAAATTAAAAAAAAAAAAAAAATCCCATTAAAAATCAGGAAATAATTCAGTGTCCTCTACTTGACTGAGTAACTGGCTTCATTTCAGAAGAGGGTCTGTATGAGGTCTTTTTCACACACCTGGTAGAAAGACTGTGATGAGAGATGCTTTAAATATTGTCTGATGCCTAAGGGTAGGCAACAAGCTGCTTCTTTTGAAGTAATAACGAGAAAAAACAAGTTATCTGCATTAAAGCACTCCTTTCTCTCCTTTCTTGCCACTGTATTCAAGGCTGTGTCAGCATTCTTGCTTGAAAACTGTTTTCAAGGGCTTTATGATTCAGTTGTAAAAATGAGTTCCAAGCTGAAACTTGGCATGTAAACTTTCAGCCTAAGACAAAATATTTTTTACAAATTGTCAAAAAACCCAAACCTTTTGGTTGTTTTCAAGTAGGAAAGGTACTGTTAACCTCTCTTTCCCCCACTGAAACTGTAATGAACTGGCTGTGCAGTTTGTTTGTTAAATAAAAAGCATTTGCAAAACCTCAGTCTATTAGGTGGACTTGGATACTTCTGGCAGTTGTTTTTTGAAACTACTCAATAACTCAAGGTGGAAATACAAGCTTAGTGACATACGTGCATTTTAAATTATTTTATTTTTTTGTCTTGTTATTCTTTACTGCTTTAAGTTTCATGGTAATTTATATCTATGAAAGGCTATTAAGCATGCAAAATAGTGATCTGCTAGATCTGCTAGATCACTATTGCTAGATCACTTGTGGAGACAAGCCAGATCTATCAGTAGTATAGTCAAATTTATTGCAAAGGAGTCTTACAACAGCTGCTTAAAAATGAATAAACATGTATTTAATGAACTAAACGTGAATGAATATGATGAGGTTCCTATAGACCATAATGCAATAAAATATATTTTAAAGCTCCCCAAATAGGTTTTAACTTAATTAGGTCAATATGTGTGTTTAAAGCTTATACTTACATGATCAGGTCAGTAACTGGTATTTAGGGGATTTTAAAACAAAGATTTTAAAAGATTTTTAAAATCATTTTTAAACAACAGGAAAATAATAATAAAAAACCGACTGAAGTTGCATAAAGTCTGAAGTATAAACCACACAGGGTCAAGAAATTAAAAGTGAAAGCCAACTTTACACTTCCAAATTGCAAAGGGCCAAACACAGCATGGGAGGTGTCAATGCTGTACTGCCCTGACGAATTGCACAAGTGAAGGAGAAAGTGGGAAAGAGTTTAAACAAGATTCAATGTAACTTCTGTGTTTCTGTCACAGCTTGTATTGACCTGGACATTTTATTTTAAATTAGGAGGCTTACACTTCCACATTTTGTTTTTAATTCTTTTTTTTCTTCCAAATGCACACTGATTTTAACAGCCAAACTTGCTTGATACTTTGATTTTTTGGCCTTAATTTATAAGTTGCCAATAGTTTACTGCCTTCTAAAACTTTTTGATTCATGCTCTGTTTGCTTTCCCTCTGTGAGGTTTATGGCCATGGGACTTAATTTGCTGGTTTCATTATGTAAGTTAGACAAAATCTGTACTGCTAACAGGGCTTAGTTTGGGTCTGAAAGTTTTATTTCTGAAGTTAAACCATTAATGTGTAACAAGTAGTTATTCAGAAAATATACTTACATCTGTCAGTTCTCTGAACTCAAGAACTGATTCAAACTTATTGTATTTAAGTTAATTTAATCATTCAGTAACATTCCAGAGCAAACTGAGCCAGTGGTTATTGCAGTACACTGTGTAGGCAATATGCATATGCACAACTTTCTACGAAATGAGTTTGTTAACCAACATAAAGCAAGAACAACTTGCTTGTGATTAATGAAACAGGGCAAAGTGCACAATGGGCACAGTTTCTACTGCAAGTTTATATGCCAGCTTTTCTCTTAATTTTTTTGTTCTGCTAAAATGCACACTCATTGCATGAAAACAGGATACATGTCTGGGATCCAGAGGCTTGGAAGGATACTACCTGTGTACAATCCTACTTTCACATACAAACCCAGTAAAAAGTATTGCAACTCCCTATGTCTGTTCATGATATTTTTAAGCCAGAATTTTTATTGGAGGAGAAATTAATGATGAATGTATTACTATCACAGGTAGCAGAGCAAAGTACTCACCAAGTTAATGTCGAAGGAATGTTAAATTGTCAAGAATAGCAAAACCAGATAAAATCATGACAAGGCTACAGGTACACCTCTGAAGTACAATGGCTGTGGAAAGGGAGTCCTTAAACTTAAAACATAATTATCTGGCACCTAAATACTTATCTCCAAACCAAATTTGTCTGGGAGCAATTTGGGGTTTGACAGCTGGTAGCCACACATTTTCCCTGAGAGAGCAGCCTACCATGGAGTGCTGAGACTTGCCTGAGCTGAGCAGGCATCTTGCACATTTCTGCAGCCAAGAGGGGAAGGGGCTGCAGTGGTCTGCAGGTGGCAGCTCTGGTGGGTGACTCAAAATGGAGCCTCCACACAGCTGAGCCAAGACGACTTCTGCAGAGTCAGTCTCAACTGGAAATGCTTCTACATGGCTTCCGAGAGGAGCAGATTGGTTTTTCATGGGCTGAAATTCAGAGAGGAGGGAACCAGCTTTCCGTATGATTATTCATACTATTGTTTAGATTTTAGACTATATTGAAGTGCTGAGCGTGCTCCCCGCTAGGGCAGCTTTTTTAAGTATGCTGGCTGTTCAGTTTGCCAAGCATATGTAAACAGTTTTAAAAATGAAATAACTGTTCTATATTAAAATATATCTTTATTTCAGAGACAGAGAAAAAAAAAAAAAAGGAATTGTTTTTCATTATGGCTTGCTTGCATGCCAAATTTAATTTGAATGAAGAAAGATATTTTTTAGGTATAGGATTTAAAAAACCAACCAGCATTATAGTTATGCAAAATCTATGCTTCTGTAATTTTAAACAATGGGACCCTGGAGTTTTAAATTTTCCAAAATGAGGATTTATAATGAAACACCTGACAAAACCTTAACATACAGATACTAATAAGTTACTCTGTAAACAATGGATCTGATTCAGATTTTTTTAAACTACCATATTTAGCCTAGTGTGACTTCACTGACTCCAGCAGAATAGTTTCCATCATTTACCTTCTGAGTGCTTGCAATCATGCATGGTATATATGGTAAACACATGTTGAAGGATCTCTCCAGACACTTCTTTTTATATGTTCTACATTGACACAAAAGGATAGTAGATGAAGAGGGGTCTCTAATAGTTAGATAGAAAAACACTTAGTGAATAAAAATGTGTGCTACTTCAAATCCCAGTGTACTCTGTTCAGTTTTCTCAGCTTCCCCACTCTCTGACATTGAATCTGCCCAGTATTCTTGACAACATACTTTTTGGTTTCCGTATAATTTGATGATTTTCATAATAGGTTTTATAGAAATAATATGTTCTATTTAGAGTTAGTGTGGTGTATAAGCAAGTGGCAGTTGTGCAGCTATTCTGAAAGGTTAAAATGGCTCACTGAGGTATTATTGCAGCTGTTGTAGACCTTGTAATGGCCATAGGTGCTGACTCAGAGAAGGATTTTGTGTCACTGAATCCTGCTCTAGACTGTAATTCTAATGAGCCTCATGACAAGGATATGGCTGCTAGGGTGAGAAGGTACAGACAGAGCTGGTAACTTCACTGTATGAGGTAGAGACTGACTCAAAATCAAAAGCATGAGGTCAGATATTCACTAAAAGAATGACAATGGGATGAAACCAAGCATGTAGCTGCTTCCAGTCACATAAAAATAATTATAAATGAAGTGAGTATTTGGCATCTAACAAGATGTCATAAGTTTCTGGTATGGGATGGGTTGTGTGGTGTCTTAGCTTTGCAGGATGGATCAAGTCATCGCATTTATTAACTAGCTGAGTAACAACTTGTGTTTATTTAACTAATGCAAGCTCCAAAATACTCTGAAAACCTGAAAAATGGCAAGATTTTTTGTAAATATTAGAAGGAAGATTCTGAAACTGGGTACAAAATCACACTTTTCATTTGGATATGTTTACTTTATCCTTAGAAAGAATAAGTATTCTTGACACATTTCAATGGGGGCATTTAAAGAAAATTCAGCAAATCAATCAACTGCTAATAGGACCAACCCTGCATTACAAGTAGGCACTTCATACACCAACTTGACATAATTTCGTCTACCTCTTGAATCCCTTTTCACTGCCATCACCCCAACACCCCTGTTATACAATGTACAGTTTTTGAAATGCAGTAGCAAAGTTTTCAGTAGACCAATCTGACTGTTATTCAATGAAT